>VXBA01001336.1:793743-804818 GCA_013399895.1 Serilophus lunatus
TGGGGCCCACGCTGGAGCAGCCTGTGCCTGAGGGACTGCACCCTGTGGAATGTGAGCCATGTGGCAGCTGTGGGTGAAGGGCTGCTGCCCATGGGATGGACTCTCACCGGAGCAGTTTGTGAGAGGAACTGTATCCTGTGAGGGATGGACCCCATGGAATGTGGCTGGAAGGACTCTTCTCCCCAAGCAGCGGCTGAGAACAGCAACTGACCACAGCAACACCTCCCCCCCACCTCGCCTTTTCCCTTGACCGCTGCGGGAGAATAGGTTGGATGTAAGAAGGAGGGGGGTGGGGGGTAAAAGGTGTCTCTTATTGTCTCTCACTCTTAGCTCTGATCTTGTTAGTAATAAATTTGACTATCATTCCCACATGGAGTCTTGTTTTGCCTGTGACGGTGATTAAGAAAGAATTTGCTGTAGTCCTTATCATAAATAACAAAACCTCTCGTTATATTCTCTCTCTCCTCTATAACTGGGCAAGGGGGAGTGAGAGAGTGGCTGCAGTGGGCCCCTGGCACTCAGCCTGGGTTAAACCACTACATGCATATAAAAGAAAGGCAGATCAGTGAGCTCCAGCTTGCTGAGTTCCTGAGGACTAGCCTTGAGTTAGGGATGGGGCTGCCTTCTGCTGCTCATCCCAACCTCTTGGACAAGGAGAACGAGGCATGTAGTCCTGTCTCCTTTGCTGGAAGTTCATCACTTGGAACTGTCAGATCATACTGTTAAGGACCATTCAAGAGTGCTTCCCCCTCAATGAGGAGTGGCAGCTAATGGCAACTAAGAGTTTGTTTCACTTTTGACACAATAATCCAGAATTGTAATGGATTTCCATTAGGAATTGCTTCAGACAGGCTGGCAGGGAAGCTGCCAACTATGGATATAGCTGCCCTGCTCATATATTCTCACAGAAGGAGCAAGGGAGATTACTGGTTCAGTTCCTACTTTCTGCACAGTTCAGTTTGCTTCATGCATGTCTCTGTTCCTTCTGTGTTTGTGTTNGGATGGAATTGTTGTCTCCTCCCTCTGGGCAAAACATCTCACAATGGGATGGTGAGTCGTGTGATAAGGCCTGATGGGCCCATTAACAGCAGATAGTCCAGGAAGGAGCTATCTCTGAGTCATGGGTGAGGCATTGATGGCCCATTAACAGATGATAACAGAGATGGTAATAGAATATACTTCAACCTAGGACAGTGTTGTTTGTTCACTGACTTTACCTGAGAATGATATCTTGGGTGGAAGCCACAAGGGAGTAAAACAATAAATACTTGTCCCTTTTTCTTATGTTTTCCCGACTTTCACAAATGCAGTAAACTTCAATGCTTAATACAGCTGAGGAGGGTGGCATGCAGCATCTTGTACTGAGCAGAGCACATATGGTACTGTGTGGCCTACCACTCATTAATGTAAAAAGCAAAGAAGAAACATGAAATGTCATAAATGCAGTGAGTATGTCAGTCTAAAAAGCACATGGAAAGCCACCTTCTTTTGCTGTGGTCAGTACAGTACACGCAACCAAATGCTGGAGCATGGCAGGCAGTTTCTGTTTTGCTGTATTCTTGCCTTCATGGCATTTTGAGGAAGTTAAACAATATGTAGGCATTACTTACGCTGATAGTTCCAACTTGAATAACACTTTGATTACTTCAAAAATTAAAAATATTATCCAGATATGTCACAGATGATAAAACTCCTTGTGAATATGTTCCAGCCTTGCCAAATTATTAACAAAAATGTACCAGCAAATTTACCTCATGCAAAAACTACTATCCCAGACAGTTACTGTGATTTATACCATACATGTCTATCTAACTTAAGAACAAACAAAAAGAAGTATTTGGTGTACAGCAATGAGTGGATTAGGGTTTTGGAAACTGGCCCTATTCACTCAAGTCCTGCAAACAGAAGTTTATTCTCAGTCCCGTTTGCAGTTCTGTCTCCATGTTAACTGAAATATATATGCAGTTATATGTATGTACATACACATAAATGCACTGCCATTTATAGGCCAGGTCTTTAGGATGCAACTAAGAAGGATTGCATGTATTAGTAATGCTAGAACGGCATGTATCAGTATTTTAATTTTATTTGTTGATTTAAAAAAAATATTGGGCAATTGGACAGAGAATATATTAGGAGACAGGGATCCTTTCATTTCTGGGTTACTAAATCTAATTTGATGCAGTGACAGGTACCTTGGAACTCCTACTTTTTTATACACCTGACATGGAACACTAGTTTTAGTCTCATCCTGAGGAACAAGTTCTTGCAGAGAGCCTGAGAACTGATTAAATGTTATTACTTTAAATGATGATTCTGTATCACTTCAGAAAACTTGTATTGCTATTGACTTTTTGTGTTGTTCTTGAGATCTGTTATCTCTCAGGTTGCTGATCTACTGCCTAATATGAGCTCAGCAGTTTTAAATGGCTAGAAAAGTTTTTCTCAATAGCCCTAGCACCTCTCTGTTCAGACAACTAAAAATTATTCCTTGTTTATTTTAACTATTTAGAAGCTTTCAGAAGTCTACAGCAGAACAACAGTACTCTGTGGAATTGGCTGCTACAATAAAACCAATGCTCTTTTTCAGAAACCTGCAAACCTAAAAAACTCTTTTGGATAGATTTATGCTTAAGTGTGTTTCAAAATACACAATCCAATCACACTCATTCTGACATACGTTTCTCATTTACTCCCAAGTAATGCAATATATGAGAACTATTTTGGAATTTTTGATGCTATCTTTTAGATTTGTAAATGCTTACATTAAGGTGCTATTACTGTGCACCTCACTTTTGTCTCATCGAATTTGGCATGATTATTAAAACATTTTATAATCTTTGAGAGTGCAGTCCTGAAGTTGCTCATGCAAATACTCTTGAGATCAACACAACCTGCTATTATGCATTTCAGAAAGGGCTTTATACATTTTGCTTTGACATCTCCCCTGCTACTGCATGACACAAGATGTCAGACTGTGAGATGAATTCCCCAAAATACCTAGTGCTGCATTACGTTATTAAGGTGCACACTTATCAACAGTTTACAAAAGTGGTTGTGGTCATTATCGGGCCATTTAAAAAGGGCAAAATGCTTTTTCAGTTGTGTCTGTGCAATGTGCTCTACTATTGTGTCCCTATTCCTCATGATCCCTTTTTAATGACTGTTTCTTAAAGTACTGTTAATGTGGAATGGTAGACCATGAGCTGTGGGTTCATTTGTCTCCTTCAAGGAGAGGAAATCCAGATTTTAAACATCAGGCATTGCGATCAGCAATGGAGAGAGCGGTGCTTTGCAGATAGAGTAGTAGACCTGATTCAGCAGACCCAGTTCCTATTACTGATTCTCTTATTGTGCAGTACCCAGTGGCCAAGCCAGGCTGGTTTGTGCCACACCTTCTACATCTTGTATATGAGAAGAATCTCGCTTTGCAAATACGTTGGACTTGAAAAGAGAAACGTGCATTAATAAAGTCTACAGAAAAATTCAAGGATCAACTGGTTATTTGCATTAAATTTGGGACCCTCCGTTTCCTGCTGTTGAGAGCACTGAAAAATGGCAGGTGTCCCTTCATTGCTCCTTCTGTGCCTTTAGCCCTATCTAGGGACATTTTCTATCCTCTACCAGTTGTATGCTTGTGAAATGGCCCACCTCAGTCCCACCCAACACTACTGCTTCAGTCAAAAACATTGACTTTGGCATTTTTGTGTAAAAGGGACTGAAAAAAGACCAGACGTTTGAAAGTTCTGTCCCAAACTTGGAAAAGAAAATCCTTAAATTATTTATGCTTCTAATGGTAAATACTAGGCCAAAGTGATCACTGTGGAGCTCTATGTGGCCAGTGGAACTGCAGTAATCCAGCTTGAATTTGACCTGTTTAAACTGTCCCACTACATTCAACTGATGATTTCCATTACTGTCCTTTTATAGAAATGTTTTTAGCCAGCCATTGAGTATACAGCTAAGATAGGGTTAACTGGTATTTTTTCTTAAGCTTATGGAACATTGTCAGCTTTAGTATATTCAGTAGTTGCTGTAAAAAATGTTAGGGAAAGACAGGCTTGAACAAAAATTTTAGATCTGGATGTGTACTTAGAGACTTCAAACCCACCTCTAATGGCCTGATTTGGAGCATTCCCAGGATTTCAGAGAGTTATAATTCACATCTGTGTTTCTAACTCTTTCATGCATGATTGTTTGAATGCACTTTTGGAACAGGTCCACGTCTAACAGGCTAAATTACAGTTCCCGAATCAGAAGCCACATGGTATTGCTATATAGTTTTTTTATTTTTCCTTTTATAACGTAGTCTTCAAATAAGGTTCTGTCAGTCCAGCACATTGGATTAATACAAAACACCGAAGTCTACACTTTCTACCTACCTGCTAATGAACTTACACATTTTGATTTCTACCAGTGATTCAGTAAAGCATTCATGCACTGGCCACAGCGGAGACTTCTCTGCCAAGTAATAGATGCATTGGAGCAGATTTGAATTATGCAGGACCCACTAAACTGTCCTAGTATGGTAAGGGTACTCAAGGTAGAGATGAGATTCTCTTGGTTTTAATACTCATTGAGCAAACTAATTTATATGTCAAGCACAGGCTGGATTTACTTGGATTTTCCTCTATGTCTCTATTAATTAAAATATTTTAGTTTTGTGGGAACATATGTGAAAGCGTTGACAACAGCATTGCTTATTCCACATGTTAATTATGTATTTGCTCAGAGTATGCTGATGAACTGTGTGCATTTCTCACGTTAAGATTTGATTTCATATCAAAGGAAAAATGGAAATGTAGTAAGTAGATTTGTGCTTTTAATTTTAGATATTTCTTTTTGCTCTAAAACAATCTTGTATGATTTGTCTGTACCACATGCATTTGAAAATATTTTGTTGGCAAGAAGTTAAAGAAGAAAGTAATACTTGCTTCTCAGAATAGTATTTTTGAACAAAGCAAAGTAATTGTGCTATTAATGAGAAAGTTAAATGAAATAAATGGCAAGGCAAGCAAAAAAACCCGCAGCATCACACTTAAGGAATGTACAGGCACACAATAGCTTATGCACTATTCCCCATCTGACAAAGTCAGTAAATACAGAGATTTCCTTGCAAATATTCATTACAATAGGCCATGGTTGCTATGGCTCAGTAACTACAGTCAACAAGCTTATAGCATTCTTAGTAGTTTTTACCTGTAGGCAACTCAATAGATTTTATTCCAGCTGTGAGACCCAACTTATCAGCACTGGGTTTGTAAACCCCAGACCCTGATTGGCTTGGATACCACTGATTCCTGAAAATGGTACTTTGGGAATTGAATCTGTGACAAACCTATAGTAATTTGCACTTTTACAGTTTTGTATGTGCATATGTGTGTGCAGGCATGTACAGGTGTGTATATATATATATGCACACACATTTCAACATATGCATAAAATTACCTTGTCAGATAAACTGCTTTATTGTCATAATCATATAGGGCTTAAGTTTAATGTATGTAATATTTTTCCTAATACAATATTCCAATCGTTTTCTTCTGTATATTTTTTTGAAATGAAGGTCTTTGTTTCATTAAAATGTTTGGGTTTGTAGTAACTTGCATTTGAGAAGGCAAAGTCATTGCACTTGCTTTGTTGAGGAATATGGCTCTTTCCAGAGGTCTACACGGCTGCTGGAAAGAGAATAAATGCATTTTCGGGGAGTTCTTTTTCCTCTAGAAAGCATATGCAAGAAAAAAAAGAATTGAGTTTTGTTGTGTTTTTTTCTCATAAATGAAAAAGTAATTTACAGCATGTGTTGGGCCATTTACTAAAGACTACAGTAAATGATTTACTATTTTAAAGCTAATGAAGTGAATGCTTGATCTAAAAAAGGAGAGTATGTATGATTATGTGCATTTTCCAGTTATGACCTTCCAGGTCAAAGATCATCTTAACTTCTGGCTGCCTGATCTTATAATTTGCTGAGTGTATTGCAACTCGTTTTCTTAATTCATGTCTCCAGAGGTGCTCAGCACCTGGCAGTAGTAGGCCTTCAGAAAGCTGTCCAAAGGACAAAACCAATGATTTTTTTGAGTGAAACACCAGGAAAGCACAGCTTTGTCACTGCAGTTTTAATATACCAAAGTATATTAAAAATAACAAAGCAAAACAAAATCAAACCACATAGGCTTAGTTGGACTTGCCATGGTAATGTAGTACTAATCAAAGACTGTATTCTGAGACTATAGTTATGCATTGGGAACATGCTGCTCAGAGAGCTTTTGGTATCCTTATTGTCATCAGAGGGACTCTAAAAACAGATAAGGTTTGCACATCTGCCAGGAATTGAATAAGTATTTTCGGACCCATATTGGGGCAGGGGAGTGAGTAGATGAACTCTTGAGGGACTTATTTTCTCTGAATCCATATTCACGTTGTTCTGAATGCAAAATCTTAGTCTCTGCTCAGGAATCTTACGAGAGTCAAGGGCCGCGACACTTCATTTGCTCTGCACCCGAAACTCCCACTGAAGCCAATTATTCAATCTAATTTAACAAAGACCACAGCTTCTCTGGCTGTGCAATTGTTGGTAACCATCAACAAACTGATTCATCTACAATTGGGCCAAATGTTACAAAATCTGTTTCTGAGTTCTTGTTTGTACCTCCATCATAAGATTACACCAAAATTAAAGCATGCAGTACTTGAACTAACTTCAAAGGCTGAGCTTGCACTTCTAGCAAGTTCAGCCTTTTTATTGGTTCATGTTTTCCATTTGGCTTCAACATCCTGTTCCTTACTGATGCCCTTCTAGAGTTTCATTTACAAATATTACGTCCCTGGTTAGTGAGCCACGCTAATTAATACTGTGGTGGAGGCTATGGATTATAGTAATCTCATGCCTCCTGCTTGGAAAAACACTGCAATTTTTCCAGACGTTTACATGTAATGCCATATTGAACATGGCCAAATTTGTCTCAGAAAAATGTATCCTGAACTCATTTAACCAAAATATGTTTAACTAAGGTTGCTTATGCTGTTATCTATTGCCAATTTTGTTAATCATGAAGCTCAAAAATTTCAATGCAGTAGAAACCTGAGATCCACAATTTCCTAATTAGATTATTTCAAACAAAACAGTAAAGTTAAACCAGGCTGGTTTAAGCATACATATTTTTAAAAGTTTATGCCAGTAACAAGTTTGTTAAAAAAACATGAACAGATGATCCGACTACTTTCTGGAAGCCTCACATGTCTGACTGTGCCTCACCTTTCATACCTGGGGCCACAATCTGACATAGACTTTTACTCCTCTGGGGATTTTGTAGTCAGAGATTCTCCTTGACTTCTGGGACTTAATGTGTTGCCAAGGTTATGATTGTAAAGCAAGGCTATTATATTTGCAGTACCATCAAATATTCAATAAAAGGTATGGAACTTTAAAAAACATAGCAATCTTAAGTCGATAGATTCTTCCAATACCAAAATAAACAAAAGCAATGGCATTTTTTAAAGGAAGAATCTTTTATTAGACCAAGTAATGTAACTGGAAACAATGAACAAGCTTTCAGGCTCACAATTTGTTCACCAGATCATGAAGAGGTCAAGAATACATCATCTGTAGGGTACTTGTTATTTAATTTTATTTTTTTTAATGTTCATGAACTCTTGTCATAAATGGACACGATTTGGTTGACATGACTGCACTATGATGATACAAGTCACAATAAATCTGAGACACCCCTCACTCCTTCTAGACTCTAATTTCAAACACAGCAATGAGAACTTGCCAACATCTCGTAATGCTTACCATGTCATCACCTCGACATGAATTAAAACAGACTAAAATGAGATCTTAGAAATCTATGAGAAAAAGTGTAAAAACTTGCCACAGGAACAAATTGCAAACTGATACTTTATACATAATCTAGGCAAATCTCAGAATGAGCTCCATATTGTACTCAGTAAATTGAATAAATGGCAAAGATATCTCCAGGTTAAATGCTGCAGCTGCAGGTTTTTAAGTATCACTCTTCTCAGGGTGCAGTCCCCAACCTGAGCCAGACCCTTCTCCTCTCCACACAGCCTGCTTCTCTGAGAGGAGCACGCTGAGCCAAGAGCTGCCCAGAGCAAGTGTGTTTAACTTGACCATGGAAGGGGAAAATGTAATGCATTGTGGAGAGTGAGTCCAATCTTCTATTCGAAGGAGGCTTTCCCACTTCACAGCCACTGTTTTACACCACCAGGGAGGTTGTTCTGTCTTCTTCTGTGAGAATTTATTCCTTGAGCAAAATTATAGCGGTGTGAACAGCAGCAGTTGCCCATTTTCTACTTTCCTGGATGCCTGATCATCCCTGGTCACATCTAGGAAAAATAGAGGCCAACAAAGGGTCTGGCCTAAACCCTGTTAAAAAATGAGGAACACTCCTTGTTTGAATGGCTTTGGGTTGCTGAAGGGTATCCATGAATCTTCTCAAACTTACTGTAATATATCTCTGATCAAGGAGGAGAGCACTGGTAAGCACCAGGATTGCTGGGCAGGTCATGCAGGCATTGTCTCCCATACAATAGTTCCATATGGTAGATGATATTTAGAGCTTGTGTGAAACTGAACCACATCACAGCACATCAACCAAACTGTGCTTTGAACGGGAGTGTGCAAAGCCTGGCCTTTTGTCCTCCTGTTGTAGTCCCAGCTTTCATTTTCTAAAGGAGGAGCTCTGCTTTCATGCTGCTCTCAGCCTGGACACTTTCTGGAGCTGAACTCAGGCTAAGAATGCTGTTGGCCTACATCGGATAGGCTGTCAGTTGCTGAGGTGGGCCTGTAGAGACTGAATTACATGTAACAGTTTTATGTGTTGACTGGTTGAACAGTAGAGTGGAGTGAGTATTTGTCTGCAAAGGTGGTTTAACTCCATATGTTCCTGGAAAAACCAGAATGAGGAATGAAAAAACTTTTTTAGAGTAAGGTACCCGTACTCAAACACAGAGGAGTGAAGGAACAGTATAAAAATGTCTTTGATGACTTTATTTCCATTGCAGACAGGCTACATAACATTTTAAACCACAAAAGACAGAAGAATCTGGATATTGTTTAAAGGGCTTGGAGTAAGGAACAGAGACCGGAAGGAAGTGTTTCTTGTGGGTGTGGTTTTATTTCTTTTCTAAGAAATCAGACGATAATGTAGAATGGTTATGGCAATGAATGATGAAGTCACATCTGTCTAAGTTCGACTTCTAGGTAAGAATTACACATAGAGAAAGTTCTATGTGTTTAAAAACTCAATCTATCTAACCAAGGATTTCCTTTTGCTAAAATAAGTATTTATTTCAGATAAACCCTCCTAACCCAGAGGCAGAGTGAGAACAATTAATGCAGAACCATACTCCAGAAAAAGTGGGGGGAAAAGTGTCACATGAGCGTTAATGTCTCAGCTGTGGAACCTGCTGTGTTTTCTGGTCCTTGGGCCTGAATATACATATTAGCCATGTCTTGGCTGCAATTTGGGAATTTGGGAAATAGCTCTTTTATTAATAATATAACTCATGATGGTACCAAGCACAGGAGCATTCACATAATTATATCACTATTTCATGTGTATTTAATATACCAAAATCTGTCTATTTACATGTGGAACAAAACTTAATAAATCACTTTTTTTGAGATTTTTCTATTTGAGAAACATGCATACAATCAACAAAAGCTTGTAAAATCCCTGTCTGCTCTATTTATTGTGATTTGAACCTTTGAGGGTTTTTTTCCCCTTTGTTTATAATGTTCTTTTGGAACTACAGAAATAATTTTCTTCCCTATACTAATTTTGACTTTTTCCACAACTATTGTAATAAACTTTTCTTCAGTTTGAGGATGTTGTCCGAATTGCATCTATTCAGACCATGTTGCAAAGAAAATTCTCCCAGCTTGTAGCCGAAGCTGTATGTGTTCCCTCTGCAATTTTCTACTGACACTTTCCTCTTCTTAATTCCATCATGGGAAAAGCAACTGCTCTTTGCTTTTAAGGTCCCATCTCCGCTGTCATTTTATGTCAGGATCTGCTGGCTTTGGCGAAGGAGTGAAAGACTTGAATGAACACCACATTGCACAGGAAGGGCTCATTTTTTCAAGTCAGGAATTTATAGCATTTAGTATAAATCCCAGAGAGATTTCCCAGCAATAAAAATGACAATTCCACATGCAGGTAGTGATTATGCAGAAATCATAGGCAAAGCACATGTGCCTCATTTCCAAGAAAGGTACAAAAACTGGCTAAGGGTTATCTAGAAAGGATTACAAATGGCTTAATTTTTTACTAGTTTTGGCCAACAATTCCTTGCAAACTCTGTATGTAAAGGCCTGAGGACCTTGTCATCACACTGTCACCAGGGGCATCCTTCATGGGGCCAGCATGGTCTTCTCCCATGGCTCTTAATGGAATCACGAAATCACACAATGGTTTGGGCTGGAAGAGACAGAAAAAGGGATGTAAACATGAGCCAGAAGCGTGTTCAGGCGACCAAGGCGGTGAGCGCCATCCTGGCCTGTGACAAGAACAGTGTGAGAGCAGGACCAGGGCAGGGACTGTCGCCCAGCCCTGGGCACTGCTGAGGCCACACTGCGAGTCCTGGGCCCCTCACTGCGGGAAGGACACAGAGGGGCTGCAGGAAGGACACAGAGGGGCTGCAGCACGTCCAGAGAAGGGCTACGAAGTTGGTGGAGCACCAAGTCCCATGAGGAGCAGCTGAGGGAGCTGGGGGTGTTCAGCCTGGAGGGGGGGAGGCTCGGGGGTGACCTTACCACTCTCTGCACCTGCCCGAAGGGAGGGTGTACTCAGGTGGGGGTCGGCCTCTCCTCCCGGTAACAAGTGACAGGACAGGAGGACATGGCCTCAAGTTGCAAAGGGAAGGTTTAGTTCGGGTATCAGGAGGAATTTCTTCACGGAAAGGGCGGCTGGGCCATGGAACGGGCTGCCCAGGGAGGTGTTGGAATCACTGTCCCTAAAGGTGTTTAAGTACACGTGCGTGGCACGGTGCATTCGTAGGGTCACGGCTGGCCGCGCTGTCCCCACAGCCTTCCCCAGCCGAGCCCA
>VXBA01001336.1:805505-1054034 GCA_013399895.1 Serilophus lunatus
CCTTCCTTTCTTTCAGGCAATAACTGGCCATGTCTGCACTCTTGCCCAAGCCTCAGATGCGGCGCCTGCTGGCCAGGCGGATGAAGTTTCATCTCTTCGGGGCGTTCTTTGTGTCTCTGGGATGTGCAGCCTTGTACAAGGTGGGCTCTGCAGTCACTCAGTTACAAACTGGGCTCGTTGGGCTTTTCGAAGAATTCACAATATTTTTCTGTTGAGATTGGGTTGAGCTGTTCATCAGAGAGGTTTAGTAATGTGTTTTTGTAAGCATGTTTCCAAAACATAAATAAATCCTCCTAATCTTCATTTGAAGAAAAGAAATGAGTAACCTGGTGCTTCAGGCTGTGCAGCCAAGGCCACGCAGTTGGTGACAACTTACCCTTGGGTGTCCCAGTCCCAGGCTCTTGGTCAGGCACACAACTGATGCACATTAACTCCAGGTGGGTGCTGTGTCTCCCTGTCACAGTATCCTGGTCTCAGAGTTCTCAAAGTCTTACTTTATCACTGGACTGATTTCAGAAAACAATTGGGAAACCCCATCCTTCATACTGGAGAGAACTGTGGGAAAGGGGAGGGTGGTCCTGTCCTTCCCCTTGAGGTGTCACGTGGAAATGGAGCATTACCTTTCCACAAAGACCCAGCCAGCAGTGGGAGTTCTGTGGAGGTGAGAGCAGTGGCTGTTCTTGGGTGCCTTGACTAAATAATCTACAGACAAAGCCAACAACAGGGTGAGTTCCTGTGGGAGAGCAGGATCTTAGCTGGGCCATGGGCTCATGCATGGAATGTCTGCAGCAGGAAGCTGGATAAAGGGACAAGAAATGGAGTTAGTGTCAGGTTGTCCACAGAAACATATCCATGAAGAGGAAGATGAGCTTGTTTGTGGTCGGAGTTACAACTCAGTGGTCTCTTCTGTGTCCCCCCCTGTTAATGCCCTGGGGAGGTGACAGACCATACTTGGAACAAGGAACCTGGGGGTCAGCAGCAATTCACTTTGCTACTTGTTGTAAAAACCCACCTCGAACTTTTTTTCACATTTCTGGGGCTTCTGGAGCGTATTCCTGTGCTTCAGGTGGATGTGAGTCTCCAAGGAGTCAGGATTGTTCCCTTCCATGTGTGTGAGCTGCAGGAGTGGCTTGGCAGTCCTGTGAAATCCTGCCACATTTGTGCAGTTGGCTCACAGCGCAACTCACGTGTAGCCCTTCAGCTCAGGGAGCCATTCCATCTGGAGCTGAAGTCTTGCAGCTGCCTACAGGCATAAAACTTGCCATAGTGACATGTTTTATGTGTAAAACTATTACTAGGCAGAGTGTTGAGCACTTGAGTGTCCATATAGAGGTGGTGGGTTTGGATCTTGAAAGTCTGATGTGCTGCCTTGTAATGGACTTTCTTTTTAAGGTTCTACTTGAGACATTTGTTTTCCCGACCAATGGTCAGGTGGCCTGAGCTGTGGAATTTAACAGGAACAAATGAATAGTTAATAATTTCAGCTGAAGGCCTTTTAGAGTAATATCCACCGATGGAAATTACAGCACTAGCAGAAAAACAGTTCTGTGTGTAAAGCTTTGCAAGCTTCAATTTTCTGTGTGTTCCTTTCCAGTTTGGAGTGGCTGAACCCCGAAAACGAGCTTATGCAGAGTTCTATAAGAACTATGATGCTATGAAGGACTTTGAGGCCATGAAAGCAGCTGGTGTGTTTGAGTGTGCACCACCCAAATGATGGTAAGATGCATTTGGAGGTCCTAAGCTGCTCTGTGTTGTAGCAGGAGTGGGAGTGTTGCAGTGAGATGTTGTGCTTCTGTTTGGAGATTCTTCCTTTTTTTCCCCAATCAGATGTGTTCCTGAAGAAAAAGGATACAAATTGCACTCCAGAGACCTTTGAGTGATAATAAAGTGAAGGAATAGGGAAACTGAGGGTTGGGGGGAAAGGGCAGGATAGAAGCTCCTGAATACTTTTTGGGTAATGAGTTTAACTTGTGTGATACAGGAGACAGAGTGGTGGTGTCGGGCCTTTACCCTCCTCACACAGCCATGGAGAGGAGACAAAGCTCCTGTGCTAAAAACTCCAAGGCTTCCCTGATTCCACCGTTGTGTTGGTGCTGTCACATCTTGAACTGCTTAGGCTGGGGCTGTCTGTATCTGCTGCTTACATACTTGTGGTGGTACAGGGAGGGAGAAAATGGAGAGGCTGTTTCTCTCTCATAGTTTGCATCTTAATGGAAGAAACAGAGACAGCTTCTGCACATCCTTTGTGTGTTGAAGTTGGTGAGAGGGCAGAGATAACTCGTCATGGAGGGAAGTACGTTTGCACACACACATCTCACAGGGGCATACAGCTCTGTGCACTAATACTCACATTTTTTTACCATACTGTATGAAGCTTGAGTAGAACTTTGTTCACAATACTCTCTAGCACTTGACACTGCCTTTTGTGTGAAGATTACCCAACTTTGTTCTCTCCTACTCGTAACACTAGGAAAAAATTCTTGATTTCAGTTGTGTTGGAGTTATTAATAACTACACCCAGTAAACTGTGCAAGCTGATGTGACAACTCAAGAAAGAGTTCCTCCCCCTTTCTTGATGCAGATTTTTTACATTGAGTTCTCTGCTTCTCCTAAAATGACTTCAGACTAATCTGGAATGATAGCTTCTTCATTCTTTTGGAATGTTTTCATATTGTGATCATTACGTGATAATCTGTGGCTCTAATTATCCTGGCCAGATGGATTTTCTCAGCCTGTTTGCATGAAGCAGCAACACTGAATAAAAGGCTTGTATTTAACTCCATTATTACTAAATTCTGTTTTATGACAATCTGCAACTATCTGGTTTCTGCAGAATGCATTTACATAAAAAGCCCATAGCTCTATCTCTTCTAAAACCCAGGAAATCTAAGAAATCTAAGAAACCAGACTGACCTGTCTGTGTTTTTGGTAGGTTTTTTGGAGTGGGATACTGCTGCTCTTCAGCTATGACTGAAACAAAAATAAATAATGAAATTATAAATTTACCCCGTTTAAATCTTGGTACTTCTGCCTCTGGTTCTGTCCTATTGCTAATACATACTCACTTTCAAACTTCCTTAGACACTGTTATTACATTCTTTAGTCAGGTGGCCTTCATCAGTGTATTCTGAAGGGCCATCTGGTGGTAAAATCATTTGAAACAAATACTGTCAACAAGGATGCATGTAGGATATTTAATTGAAATCATGAGCAGGATTTTTTTTCAGTGCAAAGAGAGCCCCACTGTCAGTTAGCTTGTGTTCTCATTTGGAGATTCAAGAAAAAAAAAGTTGCACATTGTGTGAACCTGTTAAAATTAAATGTTTCCTAAACATTTCTTCCATTTCTTAACTGTACTGGCTCAAAAGAAAATGTGGAAGATAAGACTTTTCATGTGATTTTATTTGAATTGCTGATGCTTCTTATTCTGTAGCCTATTTATAGATGAACAGGTATTTTTCACTCCTTCATAGTAGAAAGAGGTTGTTTTTTGTGGAGCCTGCTCATGAATACAAAAGTAAAGGGCAAAAGAGTTTGAAACGTTTGGTAAAGTCTGTTCTGACAAGGACAGAACAGATGGAAGACATTTTCAGTTGCCTCAGTAGTTCAAATCTTGGCGATGGAGGTTGAGTTTGATGCCTTTTTTTGGCACAGTTACCTAAAGGTGGTCATGCACACTCTACATCTCCCATTTTATTGGACTGTATTGCGTATGTGGCAGTAAATACAGTGGCTTAACCTCACTGCCTACTCACCCTGTGCCCCCCAAACTGGGGAGATGGTGGGGTAGGCGGGGAGGAGAACTGAGGAGTTGAGGTGGTAGCACAGGGCTCTGCACTGTGTGCTCCTGCTGGGCACGGAGGCACCTCAGCCCTCGGTGTGTCATCGACTTGGTGTGGGCTCTGGGTGGTGCTGACAGCAGAAGCCAAGTGCAGGTGTAAGTCTGAGGAGCGTCCTCCCTCGACTGTGTGCTCAGTCATGGAATAAAGGGGCTGAAAGCTCAAGAGTTTGGTGCTGAACACTTGCATGACTCGTGCCATGGAGCACAGCTGGTCTTGGATGGTGTTCAGTATAATGAGGAGAAGCAATTTGAATTTGGTTTTCTTCCTTCCTTGGTAGGCTGCCTGCACCACTTGTTTCCTCTTTGGCTCCTGTCCGAAAGCTGCATTCCTTTCTGCTGCAGCCCTCAGCACGATTGATTCAGTTACCATTGCAGCATGGATAGTGAATCTGATGTCTCTGCAGTGTTGTTCCAGCTCTTGATTTGTTCCATGCTTCACTTCTGTTTGCCACATGAAGGGTGTGTGAATCTTAAACCATCAGGAAATAACAGGGGGAATTCCTCCAGACTAAACTACCACATAAACATTTCTCTGTTGCTTTGCATTCATACATACTGATATGTTTACTTAGGGCATGAAGTCTGTCCATCATAACTTACTATTTTTTTTATCTTGCAGATCCTCTTCCGTCCAAGGAATCTTGATGACCGAACCTTATTTGTTCACTGAATTGTGAAGTGTGATGCACTTCAGTGCAGGGCACACTCTAATGTAACTCAATAAATAAAATACATATGTCAGTGGCATTTAGTTGTCTCATTAATGTAGAAATGCTTAAAGGCTCAGATGCTGGGAAGAGTAGTGGAAAGTCTTCAGAAATTGCTCAAGCTGACCAGGTCTAATTTTCTTTCCTCCAGGAATTATTTATCGCTGTTTTGGCCAAATTCCACATTTGATAACAGTATATCCCTAAGCAGTGTCAGCTAGGTTGTCCCACCTGCTGACAGACAAGAGGACAGGAAGGGAGAGGATGGATTTCTGGAGGGGTCTATGTTAACTTCTGGCTTCACAAGGTGAGCTGACCTTGAAAGAATTTGGAGAGGAATTCTGGAAATATGTTCAGCAACCTTCCTGTCTTTTTCTCCTGTCATCGCTGTATTGCCTTCCTTACAGCAGCAAACTGTTACAGCAAGACTTACAGGCTGCAGATGTCCATTCTTACAACAGGGTATGTTAGTTACTCTAATTGGGAAATGACTCTAAACTGCAGGTATGTACAAGGGGAAGGAGGGTACAGGCAGACAGTAAGACATGCCTTAGGATATGATGGTAATGAAATGCTGCTTTTAGATACCTGTCATCACCTTTTCAATATGTGAAATTGTTCAGCTAAGCATAGTTTGGATCTCTGCTACATTCTGTGCAGTCTGAGACCTCATGTTCTGTTTTGTGCCACGATGCCTTTCAGTAAGAACAGGCTTTGTCGTTGTCTATTGCTCAGGATGAAGGAGGTACTGGGACTGCAGCTTTTGTTTGCTGAATGTGGGTATGAGGAGAGCAGTCCAAAGCTGACTGGGTGAAAGGAGGGGAGGTTTTGTATGGAACAGCATGACAAATTAGGCCATCTGTGTTGTATTTGAAGGTCTTCAGTTCAAATCCTGTTTGGAGTAACTTATTATTTTACATGGATCATTAACTACTTAACACTTAATAGGTGTCCTTGAACAACATTTGGACTAATGAAAGCACTAATGAATGTAAGTAATGCATGTGATCCAGAACACTTTTTTAGAGCAACATGGGATTTTCTTCAAACTTCCCATACAGGCAGTGCTTCCTTTAAGCAGAAAAAGAATTTGACATTAGTAGTGCAGGGGAAACCCATCTAGTAATCAAAATATCCCTTCTCCTATAAATGTAAACCAGAGCTTAACAATAGCAAATGATACCCATTTATCTTCGCAATGTACAGTATAAACATTGTCTGCCATTAAGTACTGACTAACATTTTCTCAGGCCTGTGCAGGTTTAAATAGCCAGTGGTCTTCAGTCATACTGACAGTTTCGGAGGCAAAGAAACTGGCTACTGCCAGGTGTGCAGGCTAACAGACATGACTTCCCTTGCAGTTCTAGGCTCTCTATTCTTCACAGTTGGTAGGAATTAATTTACTTTTAAATTCTAAGTGACCATACAGCAGAGCTCAGAGATTTCTCTGGCTAAATGTATTCATCAAAGAGATGAGCTCTAATTTTTATGGCTGTGCTTTGAGAATCTGCAGCTGTAATTGTTGCTTTCTGTATACATTCTGGTTTCACACTGGATGCAAGGCAAGTACTTCAGCAGGCAATGCTTGTGTTCCTCTGGAGTAGGGAGGGGAAAGCTGGGTGCCTAACCTGCTTTTCTGGAATTGGCACCAACCCACCAGTTTTCTTTTTTTTTTTCCTTCCTTTTTTTCCTTTGCCGTTAAGAGTTTGGCTACTTTCTACCTGCAAAGAACTGGAGTGGGACTTAGTATAAGATCTCTGAGTTAGACCCTAATCAGGAGATGCCGGGCTGAGAAAACATGCTTGTCTGCCCTGAGACCATCCCAACTATCCAAAGGTTTTTG
Source organism: Serilophus lunatus (assembly GCA_013399895.1). Classification (NCBI taxonomy): domain Eukaryota; kingdom Metazoa; phylum Chordata; class Aves; order Passeriformes; family Eurylaimidae; genus Serilophus; species Serilophus lunatus. The sequence continues at coordinate 811,897 of VXBA01001336.1, forward strand.
CTATATTTATATATGAAAGAATAAATAAAAAGGAATTATTTCACCTAAACTACTTTGGGAAGGGTCTTTCTGTATATAAGCCTGACCATGCCTTCAAATTTTTTGGCTGGCTTGCTTTATTCTCGAGTGTTTGAGGAGTGATTGATTGTTCTGGAAGCAAACTAAAAAGATAGATTTGAAGTTGTGAGCTCTCCAGGTCTAAAGAGCATTATGAGAGTAGGCATGTTTTAAGAGTACACATTGCAGTGCTTTAGCAGCTAAGTACAGGCAGCTGCTCTTTGCACAACTTTGTTTTCATAGTTCACACAGCTCATATGTAGGAGAGGCTGATTTATGTACCGTCTCCACTCGTTTCCATACATGTGGTCGGAAGGGGGAGAAAGAACCTGCCTAATGCAGTAAAGATGCAGCTCAATTCACTGAAGAAAAGTAGTGTAATTTAAGCAAGTGTTTATTCCAGGAGAATGTAGTTCAGGAAAAACACAAATGTATTTTAAACAATGACTGAAATCTACAAACTTAGAAATGAAACTGCTGTCCCTTGTTTTTTACAGGTGTGTTTGCATCCCCTTGGCTTGTCTGTGTACTGTAGAAATAAGGAACAGATTAGTCTAACTCAAAGGGTGACTGCAGTACTGTTTTGATTCAGTTAGTCACAAAAGCATAAAACTTTTCAGCACACATTTTTTGGCAAGCTAATCATCAGTTTTTACTTCCAAAGCATTATCATGATCTATTGCATTTTCTGGTACACTACACAGTCCAGTGACCAGCCAGAACCTAATGGGGTCCACATGAAGCTTTTACGTCGATATTGTCATTGTTCTGGGTCTTGTCTTGAATGACCAAACAGTTCACAAAAACAAGTATTACAGGAATATCTTTATTATCTTTAAACAATTCCATTATATTACAATTTATCCATCAATATGCAAAATTAGAAGTATTAAACAATTCCCATAAAATATTCAGGAACGAAGCATGTGTCTGTATATACATTTTTTTAAATAGTGCTATTTAAACAATGACTAAGTTATTAAATCATGGTATGAAATGTTGATAATGGCTGGGCTTGTTTCACAGTCAGAAAAGGACAATGCAGATCCCCAGCCCCTGTATTCTCAGTACATGACAGAAATACATTTTAACAAACCACCTCATGAGAAAAACATTGGAGTTACTACATTCTTGTTTACTGTGCATTTGGTCATATTAAGTATGCATAGAAGTTATTGACTATAAAGCATATTCTCCAAGTAGTGATCAGGTTTTATTCCAGTTCTTGTCTCCGATTCCAGCCACGGTCAACAATGTCCAGACAAAATTTATGTCCGTATGCACATAGAAAAGGGGACAAAAGTTAACATGCATAGTTGAAAATCAAGTAAGCTTTTGGGTTTCAAAATAAAACTGTCATAGCCAGATTTGGTTTATGAAATCGTCTGCTGTGCCCCAGAGACAGTGACTTCTTGTCTTCTCCAAGAAACATAGGTATTTAACATACATTAGTAAGTGTACTGTGATGGCATTCTTAACTATTAATGTAACTGGCGCCCATAGTTTTCAATCAACTTGAAGAAAAAGCCTTACTTTGCTTAGTACATATTTGAAAGGTCATGTTTCTAAATATCCTGATTTTTATCTATTCGACGATGAGAAGCATAAAATGAACTGGGGCTGAAGGGAGCACATACGATGGAGTGGTGGCCGATCAGAAATAAGCAAGACCCCACAAGGCTGTACTTAGCACCTGCACATCTGGGTTACATTGAGCTTGTAGATTTCAGGAGTCAGCTCTGTTTCTTAAATTTTTGAACTGCATGTTTCTGGCTTTCAGCTAACGACCAGACAATGCACAGTCATACATACTTTGAAAGTACTTCTGAAAATCTGATGGTGGATAAAATAAAGTTTCTGTATACAGACAGTTTTAAAAATAAATTCATGTTGTAGTTCATGTTTTGTTCTCCAAACCACACAAAGGCACTAGTTTACATTATGGACTAATGTCCTGCAAAACTTCAGTCAAATAAAGGAAGCTATTTTAAGGTTAAAGTGGTGCTAAAACCCAGCTGTCACTAGTAACTTAAAACAGCCACACTGGGTTTTTCAGATTTAGTGGGGGAAAATGTTTTGCCTCAGGATGCACATGTTGGGGGAGTGTTGCGTGTGGGGGGAAAGGCTCAGCCATGAGCAAGTTTTTACAGCTGAGTTATAAACCTGGTTTATAACAGAAACTGGCAGACCCTAAAAGATGATGCAGAGGTATTGATACACATTTGTGTGTGTGGCAAAAATGTCTGTATGCACGCAGTTTTCCCCTATTCTCTAATTTTTGGTTATTGAAAGAAAAAGCACTTTGATTTAGCTGAAGTCCAAGGCTGTTCCTTCTCACTTTATTCATTTGCCAGAGCACTTTCCTTCCAGCACTAGTATTTTGGCTAGGGAGCAGGAATGTTGTCAAGATTAGAAAAGCTATTGGACTTTGTTACTGATTTCTACCTTCTCAAAAGTGACATGAATCTCTACTTGCAGTAATGCAGAGAAAGCATTACTTTCAGACTGGTATGGCATTACTGTACTCACCATAAATAACTATTAATTAAATCCTTTCCTCAAGGCTTTATTTTTCACCATGGTGAATTTGCTAATGAATACTTGGGCAAAATTTGGATCAACTACATACTGATAGGTTTTTGTTGTAACTGGGGGCTGTTCAGTAGTCACAGTTTGCAGTGCTGGCACAGTAGAGGTGCTGGGAGTGAGGTGATAAGATGTCTTTGTGATGTACTCCACCAGGCGGTTGTATTGTTGTTCTGATAGTCTTTCTCTAGCTCCATCAGTCTGAAATCAGATAAGATAAAATAATTACTGAGTATTTGAAGGTAACTGAACTGAGTAGTCAGGACAATATCTTTGACATTAAAAATCTTCCTTCCTGGAATCTTCTTAGAGAATAGTTCAAAGGATTTTTTTTTAATCATCAATATTCTCTCATAGTTTAGTCCTTGATGAATCAGTCCTCTCCTCTGCTGTTTTGGACACTTCTGAGAATCTCTAACTCTGCCATAGAAAATTTAAGCAGTATATTTTGAGGATTTCATGGAAAGGCACCTTGGTCATGAGTAGAACTTCACAACGTATCAATTCTTTGTAGACAGCAAAAAAATCTGTAGACAGCATCCAAATCTCTTGTAGAAAAATGCCAGTAGCTCTTGGCAGTGCTTATCAGATAGCAATTCATCGATTCTAACTAGCAAAAACATTTTCTCGAAAGGTACTATTAAAGACAGCCCAGCTAATATCTGTGCAGTTCATTCTAAGTCTTTAACTTGTTTTAAAATAGAAACTAGAAGCTACTTTCCAGGTGAATATTCTATGGCAGGATATATCCCTCTTCTGATAACCAAAAACTCCCATTCAGGGTCAGAGGACCCATGGAAGGCCATTTGTTTTAAATAGAAGAGTTTTACGAAAGATGATTTGGACATTTCGTTTTTGGAGGAACGAAGGTGTCTGTGCAAACTGGCTTTCTCACCACTAAGAGTTGGAAGGACTCCTCTAAAGAAATCCTTTGGAAATACATAGAAGTTCAAGGCCCTAGCAAGAGGGATGCAAGTGAAAAAAAAATAGTAAATCAAATACTGTGAACAGAAAAGTGAGATCTACCATATGGTTCCAACCAGATAAAGTATTAGATGAAAAGCTGTGGATAAACCTGTCTTTGGAAGATCAATCCGCTGTGCCCTTGTTTTTGAAGAAGTTGAAGATGACCATGCCTAGTTTGAGAAGGGAAGGCAAGCAAGCAGGCATCAAGCTCATTGCATAGTTTCAAAAAAACTATTTCAGAAATACCACCATGGATGCTACAGTAGTAAGATTAGCTAAGTCGTACAGAGTGTAAGTTATTATTTCCCAAATATGACAATGAACAAAAAAGCAGCAGCTATCCTAGGGCTAGGCTTTGATGCTTCCTTTTTTACACTTGGAGAACTGCTGACCAGTTTAATTTTTGTAGGATTTAAAACGTCTGTTGGACATCACACTAAGGACTGCTATCTTCTGCATGTCTTTCAAGGAGTTTTACATGTCTTACTAGATATATTTTCAATTGCCATTGGATTCCACAATCAGTATCTTGTCACGTTTCTGGACTGTAAAACTCATTTTAAATACACAGTTGCTTATCAGAAGAAAGAATGAATATGATTGATAGATAGTGACAGATGTCACAGTCACATCAAAACAGTCCCCTCTGTTATTTTTTACTATGCCTTTGGAGATGGATTTGCTGCTCAGCAAGTAGAAACACTCCTGTTTTCAATCATCATCACAAAAATGCTAAAGGAAGCAGGCTCATGAACAAGCTCAGAAGCTTAAGGTTGAAGCCTATGCCTTGAACCAGCAGAAATGGTGAAATGGGCAGAGAAGAGTGTTGTTTCCATGAACGACCTTAAGGCAGGGAAAAATCAGAAGGCAGACTGCTGCAGCAGACTCACAGCTAACAGAAGAGAATGGTGTCTGAACCACGTCTTCAGTCTGGTGGCTCACTAAAAGTATCTCAGCTGTCAGTTTGTTTCACCAGTTGAAAGGAGAGAAATATGCTGAAGTACCACCTATGTAAACTAGATTTTAAGTTATGGGGTAAATCTTGCATATAAGTGGCTCCAAACTTTTTCCTGATTTCTCTTTCTAAGGAGTAAGCTCAAGGGCAGCTGGCAGCTGAATTCTGTTTCCACACTGACCAGAAGACCCAGTTTACCAAAGGAGATGGAAATGGTGTTGGCATCTCACTCTGCTACTCTTCTGAACCCATTCTTCATTAAGCTCCAAGCTATATTCCACAAATACAGTGTAATTATTCAGGAGGAAATATTAACTGTGCTTGGATGGACTTCCAAAGTAACTGAGACCCTGTTTGCTTTTAGATGACTTCATCTATAACTAACTGTCTGCTTCTGCAACCAGTTTCAATTTAGCACAGATTGTAAAGAACAGAAACTTGGAATTTCATTTTTTCCTAAAAGGGACCTAACATTATCACTAAGCGCCCTCGCTCACGGCTTTGCACAACTATCATGATATTATCCGGACCATTCAAAACTTAGTCAAGGGTTGCTTAATGTTTAATGTACTTGCTAGAGAAATATTACAGATATCATGCCCTTCCATGCCAGAAGGCATTACTTTTGGGTTAAGAACTCCAGAATCTTTCTAAAATCCCTCTCACTATGGCTTATAAAGAATAAGCCTTCAGCAATTCTGACTCCACAGTAGATAGAGCACCTGTGTTGCACAGTCCAGATGTGTATGTAGCACTGTTGGGTTCCTCTGTGCACACTGACCAAGGAGTTCCACTTCTTAAGGGTTTTTTTCCACTGCTTTGAAAAATCCAGAGACTGGTTTTCAGGTCTAAAGATGATAACATGTACCATTATCATGAAAACCCTGTTGCAGATTATCACAAAAAAATTCTGGAATATCTGAAGGGCCCTTCAATTTTTTGTTGTCTTCTTGATATTACGAGCTATACCAAGAGCAGCTGGAAGAGCAGGCCTTTTGAGTTTGACATCTGTCTGGAAGCAAGTAGTGTGTCAATTACTTTGGAAGATAATCCAAGTACAATTAATGCTTCCCTTTCAATAACAATGTTGTCAGTGCCAAAGTTTTCAAGAATCCATCCAGGCTATTCCTAGCCAGATGGATTAAGTTATATATTGTGGAGGTGAAAAAGCCATCAGGCAAACCCATTGCTGAAGGAGTCAAAATATGCTCTATAATATCTCTGGTGATTACAGCTGTAGAATAACTTATGTTTTGTTTCCTAACTGTTCCAAGAAGCTAAGGAGAGGGAATAGGAGAAACTGTTTTGGGCAGAGCTGAAACAAAACTTTTGGCAATTGTTTTTGTGAGCAGTAATACAAAGAAGTAGATTTTTGTAACATAGAAATGAAATGTTTCAATTTGTTGTATTATTTCTAGCATTTTTTGCAAAATTAGTCAGAAAAAACAGAGATAATTTACATTTGTAACGTTTTCTCTGTTTTGCTAAACTCGTCATAATATTTTGATTGACCTGACTGGGCTCTTTCCAGCTAAAAATTCTGTCCGCCTTTACTAATGTCATGCACAGGCATATCTGCACGTATCTGCTGAGGACATCTCCAGTGCAACAAGATGGACTACACCTAGTAGGAGTACACCTACTGTTTAGGTGTAGATCTGCAGCTCAGAGGCTGCTCATCTGCAAGTCACAACTTGTTCCTCCTGAGGTTCCTTCTCCTAATCACATCTAATGAGTTTTTAGCAGCTCTTGACACAGAGCTGAAGGGGAGGCTCTGGCTCCCATCAGCTCTGGTGCTGCACGTGACACCCTGAGGGCCACAGAACTGACGTGTTCAGCTGCAGAAAGGAAATCACTGAGATCTCCCAACCCACTAAGGCAAAAAACCATACTAAACATTAATTACAAAAGAATTTTACTTAACTCTAGGTAAGTACTAAAACTATATGAAGTTTTTTGGAATCTTCCATGGTGTAGCTATCTTAACAAAAAAATTCAACCTTTTTTTATTCTGGTCTCCCTTTCAACTGCTCCTTCTCACAGCACATTTCTTTTAATTTTTACATAAATTTAAGCATAAGTATCTGCATTCTGAAAGGATATTTTGCCAGGCCAGTTTTTTACAGCATCACTCAGCTATTGCTGTCTTGCCATCACTCACTTGGCTGCACCAGAGGCACAGGGACTCTTCTCAGCTTTTACCCTGCCATGCATTTTCACTGCATTCTCAAGAGCCTGTGACAGCTAAAGGGATGCTGTACTGAGGATAGGTGGCTCAAGGCTTATGGCTCCTGGTGGGGCATTGCTTCACCACTTGAGCAGGACACCCATATTTCTAGCTAGAACCTCAAAAAACCCCAAGTATTTGGTCTAATACCTCCAAAAGAGGTCACATTTACCACGTGTAACTAGCATGTGTATGTGAGAACGTTGGACTCTGCACATGCCATGTAGGGTTGCTCTGTGCATTCAGATGAGCCACTTGCCCATAAATCCTACACATATTCAGCTGCAGCAGCTGTGGGGACTAGAATTAGCTTTCCTGTCTCTCACCTTCCTTTCTTCCAGACAGGCAGCCGCTCTGCACTCTTCACCACCCTCTTGCAGCTGCCCTTTCCCCACACCAGCAGCCTATGCCTCACCCCTTGCATAACCGATCTATTAAAAAATATCTGTGCTGGTGCTAAAGTTAGGGTTGAGATAGGCAGAGTGCATCAAATGCCTTAGGGAGAACAATTTTTTTAATTCTTCCCTCCAGGACAGTAGCTTTGGACTGAGCAGGGTAGTCTGGATTCAGTCTGATGGATGCCTTCCCCAACCACTCAGCAGTCAGGGAAAAAAAAGCTGAGCTTTGCCCACTTGCATCAAAATTTAAGTAATCCCTCATGTAGCTTTGTGATGACAGAAGGCAACTTCAGTCAACAGTGCTCTGTGAAACTGGGGTTAGTGGAAAGACAATAAATGTAAATGGAGAATTCAGCACTAAGAAAAGCTTTCACAAAAATATTCAAGTGTTGTCACGGCACAGAAGTCCTTGTGCTGGAATTGATGGCAAAACTCTTCAGTCACTTCAGCAAAGTTAGGATTTGACTGAAGGTTCTCCTACTTTTTGTCATACCACATACTTCATGGGGTTTTACATATTCTCTTATATTTGAAACAAATTTCTGGTATGGCAGTCTATGAACTACCTGACACACTTCTATAAAAACAACAATTGGGGCATGCTTGTTTGTTTTTGAAATGTTCTCTCATATGATTCCACTTGAGAATTTAATACAATAAACATTGTTTCCCGAAAGTGTAAAAATATAACATTCTTCTACTATTATAAGAAGATAATTCATCCAAAACCCAAAGTATTCAAGTGGTTTAGAGATTCTTCAATATGAAGATGAAGGTTTTATGCTATTACTGGCAAACACTTGGTGCATCCAATCTCAGAAAAGAACTGATCCAGTTTAAAGTTAGCATTTGCAGAAGAAGATAGATATAAAGGAGGTAAATACAGCGAGCAGCCAAGCAAAACTTGCTCTGGAAGAGGCAAGATAAGCAACATACTGAAAAGAGCATGTTGAGCACCACTGAACTGTTAACAGAATTCACAAGCGAATAAAAGGATCTGCTCTTGCTGGGACTTTGTAGGCTCAGGCAGCAATACTGACTTGCCAAACAATAAACACCTTGTGTGCATGTAGGCATGAGAACCTTTTCAGAAAAGAGATGGTGCTCACCAAGAACTCAGACTTCCTCTACTTTTTCCCTCAGAAAATGTCTGTCATAGATATGGTATATCATCATCAGTAAGAGCACAGAAGGGAGGAGTCACATCCATTTCATCCAAAGGGCAACACAGCCAACTATGAGGCATATGAAAACAGCAGGTCTCCTGGTTTGGCACTGAGAACCTTGGCCTCCTGACACAGTATCACCAATGGGTGACTGTCCCCACTGCCAAAAGCATCACCATCAGTGTAACTTTATCTTTGAATGAAAAACATACTCAAGTCATTACCTCCAAATCGGAAGAGACTCTCTGCTGTTTTAGCTGCACCTTCAGCAGATTTTTTTGCTGATCATCTTCCAGACAATCAATTTCAGTCACGGGGAACGCCTGCTGCTGCGTGTCTTCACTGATGCTGACGACAAAGAGCACCTCTGAGGTGAGCAGCAAGCAGCCTTCATGCTGCTGGCCTGATCCACTCACAATCATAACGTCTAAGGCCATATGGACCTCTGGCCTTCCTAGGGATTGGAGCATTTTCCTGCATTATCAAGAGGAAAAAAGAAAAGAAAGGGGAAAAAAAAGATGAGAAAAAGAAGTAGTTAGTGTTGTGCATTGGATCCTCCAGGGCTTATTTTGATCACTTAACCTTTTCACTTAAGCCTGTAGCTATCACCTACAGATGTAAAATGAGCCAGGGAGTGTATCCAAAACTCCATTACCGAAAGATGTAAGACTTCAGATTTAAAGAATGAATGTGAAATTGTTACTTATCGAAAGCTCTTAATCATTCCCTGTAAAATTGGCCTAATATCTGTGCTAGGTCAGCCTATTTCCCATCCTATTTCCTTGATAATAGAAAAATTACCCTGAGAAGTGGCTTAGGGATTCAGTGCAGAAAATAAAGCTATCTTCACTAACAGCTGTTTCTGGAGATGTGCAATATTTTTTCTGGGCTTGGTGTAATGGTGAGTAAGTAAGAACTCACCAAATGCCATTAAATAAAGATCAGCTCTGTAGTTTCAAAGCTGGATGCAGATCAGCAGCCCATCATTTGCAGATTGGGTTTCTATGCACTACCTTTGTGTTTAATGTTCCTAAACAAACTGCCATAACTCAGCCTTTCCTAGGGAAGCAGCCTGTTAACTTGACCACAGGCCAGAACCTATTAATAAACAATGTGGATGTAAAAATGAGCAATTGTCTAAATAATTTTACCAGACATATTTGACGTGGCTGTTTGGAGCCTGTTCAACATGTTGATCATTTGGATGAGAGCGCTGCTTGGGAAGCTGAGAAAGTCCAGCTCCATGCAAAATACCTGTGGTAAGAGAATTCAGGTTTTTTAGTAGTTGTTTTCTACAAAACAGTTACGTGTTGAAGTGATGTCATCTGTTTAAAGCAGTTCATAAAATAGTGCAGATCCGAAATGATATCACATCTTTGGAAGCTGTAGTCAAGATAATTCATTAAATATTACAATGCAAGAGTTGTGCACTTAACCCCAGTGATCTTGCATTAGCAAGAAACAAAAAAATCCCCACTGCATGTTCTCTGAATCAACCACACACTTGCAATCAAGAGAAACATAATGCTCCTGAGAGCCATCACTTCAGAGTAGGATCGGACACATCACTTAGGATTTATGTAGGAAAAATCAAGACTTGTTAACTTTCTTGCTTAATATTAAAATACTTTCATATATGTGTCACGATTGGTACAAATTAGAAGGCAAGTTTGCCTAGATACAGTATTTAAAAGTTCAGTTACTTAATCCAGCTGTTAAACACAGATCCATATACATTTATGAGATCTCCTGGGGCATCTGGTTTATTGTGAATTCTTCTTAGTGCCAGCACAGAATGGAGACTACAAGCAGCAGTTAAACAGGTTTCTAAAGAGACTCTCCAAAGCTGAAGATGATACAGTATATATGCTTTCAGATGGCCTGTAAACTTTTAATGATGAAGTGTGGTCACCAGAAACAATGAGTGGGTTGTAAAAAAAAAAATCACAAATTAAGTAGTTTCAAAATTTTTTACATGACAGACACAAAGCAGGTTATGCAGCAAGCACTAGTGTTACATGGTTTGGTGCAAAGTTGCTCTCTAAATGAAGAAATTTTCTTTTCTAATTAAGCATTCCAAAGGCATTTTTGCACAAGGGTGTCAATAAATCAGATTGCTTTTTACACAATGGATAATAACTTAAACAAAACACCAGCGATGAAAAAAACCCTTTAATTTTGAGCACACATGTTGATGGTAATACTTAAAAGCAGCATCCCAGTTGTAACAGTTGGCTTACCAAGGTTCTCAGCATTATGTGAGTGAAAACATTATTTACAGATGGAGAAAGAGAGAACATGTGTTTATTTCTGTGTGGTCCCCCACCCCTTGGTCCCCCCCAAGAGGCACAGTCCCACTTCCAATCAAGTTGTGGGTAAGAGTTACTTGAACTTTTGTGTGTTTTCCTCTCACGCGCTGTCAGCTATTATTGATACAGTTTTTATGTTTTTTCCTGGCTAACTATTTTTGTCACATGCTCATGGAAAGCACGAAGTATTATATAGCATATCCACAATGAAAAGTGTCCCTCTGCTATTATGAGTTTCTTGATAAAGATGGCAGCAGAATTAAGTCTAGAAAGAATAATGCTAGTCTAGGCAGCAAAAACAATTCACAGGCAGCCAACAACACAAAAAAGTTTCTGATTTTACTGATATGAGTTTTATACCTATGAGATGTATAATTCAGGAGAACAGTAATTATTTATGCTCATACAAACAAGATAATGTCAATTTGAAAAAATTCTAATAATTGTTTCATTATTTTTTTAAATAGATGAAATGAGTTGTGAATGTTTTCGAAAGCAATCTAAACTTAAGCCTTACAAGAACTGCTCATATTCTAATCAACGCACCACAAACATAAATATTGCTAGCAATTAAAGTCTTAAATATTCAAGATTCATCTGGTATAATTAGTGAAGCAAAATTATTGACACATTCCCCTTCAACTAACAGGTCTTCCTGCTTCTCTTCCCTGAGTGCCTCCACCCACTATTTCATCCTAAATATACAAAGCAACAGCTTTGATTTACTGATACTGGAAGCAAAGAAATCATTGTATTTTGATATTTTATTTTTATCTTTTACACTTTTTCATTGTCCAGAATCGTTCACATCAAATTGAAACTTCACTGCCACTAAGTGCTAAGACTAGCTGGAAAACCCGCTTCTGGCTGCTAAAAGATTACCCATGTATCCAAAAACAGGACTGTCTCCTCATGACTCTCCAGTTTAAAGAGGATGCTCCCATTACATGACTCACTTCTTTCTCCCAAGAACATAACTCTCAATTCGTGCAGAGATAGCACAACTCTTTCCTTGCCATAACAAAGCAATCTCAAAATAACGCTCTAATTGGATATAGTGTTGCTCTAATCCTTTTATGTCAAAAACTCTTTTGTAAGCACATATGTTTCTGTAACTAATTCTACTGTATTCCAAGAATTACTTCATGCTTTCTGCATTCTGTGTTTCTGTGGCTGTACATTGCTGATCGGTAACACACGAGAGAGGCACAACATGATGGCTTTTAAGAAAAGCAGCACGACATTTCTAAGTATTCTAAATCTCTCTTTAAGTCGCACAGCTACTGAGCCGAGTAAGATACAGGTTCTATCTGAAGAGCATTTTAAAATTTAAATGGAGATGTTGGAAATAGTAAAACTCACCGTAACCTGTCTGGGAGACGAGCTCAGCTGCCCCTCCAATGGGCTTTGTGAAGACACCCATGATTCCCTTCCCCACACCCGAGATGACCCCTCTGGCTTTGTGCCCTGCTGAAGCCTGGGCCTCAGATACTCGCTGAAAATTCTGCATCGGCTGATCCACAATCCCAGCAATTGCACCTGAAAAAAACAAGAGTCCCCAGTAAGTAGTTAAGATTAATATCCCAGAATAAGAGGAAATCTTACTACTGGAATAGTGCTTGGAATGGAGACTGTACCCTACTCTTCTTATACAGCTATTTAGCATGTCACCAATTAATTAAACACTACCTTAGCTTCAGTTTAAGTTAAATATCAACTTTATTGTTTTAAAAAACATTCAGATTACCTAATCTCATAGTATGTTTTCCTCTTTCAACTACTTTTGCTAAATGCTCTTGCTGAGTTAGTTTAATTTGGCTTATTCTATGTAGCAATTCTGAAAATGTTGGGCTGGGAATAAAATCCTCCAGTTTAGATGACTTGAGCTGCTATGGAAATGAGATTTTCATGTAAGCATGAGATTGACTTCATGAGAATAAAAACTGCTTGTATTCAATAGATCATTTTTATATCCTCTTCCACTGCCAGAAATGTTCATAAGCTAATGCAACTTTTGATATATTACTAAGATTAGCAGAATTAGACTTTGAGACTTTTTGTTACTTTTTTGTGAAAACGATCATATTTTACTTTAATGCGCACGGGTCAAACTTTTACAAGTGACACAGTGACCTTCCCAGCTTTTAGTATCAACATAGAACTCCATCTTAAATCTTCCTAAATGTAAACAGGTATGTGGGGTGGTACGTTTCTTTGATCTTGAGTTTACGCTAGCCACTTAACCAAAGACATGTCTCTAGTTGTTGTAATTTTGATAGATAAGCTATTTAAGAGTACAAGGACTAGACAAAGCGACACCAGTCTGCCTGATCCAAGGTGCTTTGCTCGGTGAAAAACAAGTTTGCAGGCTTCTTGGCCACCTCTCAGTTTGCACCTGCAGCTGCAAATATCAAGATAAAACAATTACTTAACGAGTAGGACCGAATGTCACCCTGGTAACCAGGCATTTTCACTGCAGCCTAGACATCTTTGAAGATTCTGCTTTGTATGCAGAAGCAAATCCAGGCATAATTCCACAGATTCGGACAATCGCAACCGTGGTATTTGGCTCCATGTGTTTACCAGCGTGACATGCACCAGGCAGCGAGCTGCTAACTAATTTTCAGATGGTTTTAGTTACCGTCACTGGATAAGTGAAGAACTTGCTGACTTTGAACAACAAGAACTAGTATCGTACTTGTACACTGGTTTTCTGTCCAAAGAAAAGACAAGGATGAGAAGCAGCACACATTTCCCCAGATTCCTGTCCCTGTGATACTATCTATCAGCAATTCAAGAAAGTTGCATCCCCCATAAATGCCTTCCTCTCCTCTTAGAAAGACTTCTTCCAACTTCTGTGTGTGTATCCTTTACTGCTAAATGTATAGTATTTTCCCAGAATATGCTGTCTATCTTTAACGTGATGCCTGGTTTTAACTGAGCTCACTCACTGAAGCTGAGTGTGCAGATGAATGTTCACCCTTTGTACCACGGAGGCCACGAAGCTTCTTCCTTAATTCCATGCCATGGAAATGATACAATTTTCAGTTCATTAGTACTTACCAGCTGCTCTTGCTGCTTGACTAAAATAACACCCCAATACTCCATTACACAATTGAGATTGTTTGTCCAATCTTTTGTGCAATTGTGATGCATTTAAAGGCATAAAACAATACTTGGTGTTCTGCTAAGTTATGGTATTACACCACCCTGTGACCTCCTTCACCCTATCTATTGAGGTCATCCACAGCAACTGCACTTTCAGAACAGAAGTTATTGCCTTATTAAATGTAATCCACCTAAGTCCTAGCACTAGTAAATTATTTACTGCAATACACTTCAGCAGTGTTATAAGGTAATAATAAATAAGAGCCTACTCCAAAGGACCTGTGGTATGCTTCAGGCACTTCTCAGCTGGAATTAGGCCCAGAGGACAAGGAAACAGAATGGAAACTGCTGTGACTGTGTTATATAAGATTATTTATATAGTGCCTCAAAAATTATATAGCTAAATTAGCCAGTTGTTTAGTACTTCCACACTTTCCATTACTCTGCCATTTTATGCATGCTTTGAACTTGTCTGTGAAGACATTGCACTTTTGTACCTCAAATTCTTGTGCAAGTCCTGCTGTTCTACCTGCAAAAATATAACCAATGATCTTCTCTTCCTCTATGCTTACCCTTTGTAATTTCTTATCTCGAATTGCAACCCACTGATATGACTCATTCGTGTGCTGTGGCCATGTCCACAAACCATATAACAAACTATAACCTTACTCCTTTCATTGAGGAGTGGCTGGTCCTACCACCCTTGCATGAGGAGTCCAGATCTGTGCAGCTCCTTTCCCATGTGCATGTGTGGGCCAAGGAAAAAGAAAAATAGGCCAAAGGCTGAATAACCTTAAAACCCAACAGCAGTGAGATCGTGGTGACAAAAATGTGAGGTTTAGGGCATCTCCTTGCACCAGGAATGATGCAAAGCACATGCTCCCTGTGCCTGTGTGGCTTCTGGCATTCTAACATGAAGTTTGTGGCAGGAGCACCATGCTGGATGGACTTACCACAGAAGATCTCTCCCTGCCAGATTTCAGCAGGGTATCAGGGAAGCAGAGCATGGAACCACATGTAGTGGTTCCTCCCTTACAACTCTCATGTCACACTCTCACACGGCGTTCTACTGCTGTCCCCTCCTTCCCCTATAATGTCCCTTGCCCATTAGGTCTTTTTATTAAATGAAACCATTCTCCATTTTTCTTTTCTTCCTTACCCTAGGCATTTGATTTTATATGCATGTCCACATATGTACACACAGATTATGTATGTATAAAGAAAACCTCAATAAAATTAAACACCAAAGCAACAAAACAAAAACATATTCTTCCATTACTGGACCAAAGAGGTTTCAGCAAAAACAGAACATCTGCAAAACATCAGATGGGATGCATTCTGGTTAATGCATGTTTCTCAGTAACAATAAAAAAGTTACTTTGATAAATACAAAATTCAGATAGTTCAGAGTATATCGCTGGATTACTTCAAAAAGAATTTGATTATAGGCAGCAACTGGTTTGTGGAGACTGACAAAGTTTGGTGAGTGTAGTACAGCTTAGAGAACTTAGCAAAGTTCGGGTTGCTTGTGACAAACTCTTCCAGGCCAAGACATAAGTGGAAAAAATCCCCCCTCAAGAGAAACGGGCCGTGCTTTTCCATGAGGCTGGAAGATAGCCAAGCTGAAACCATTTTGCTTCTTTTTCTTTTCTCTGTTGTCCTTCAGGATTGCCACAAGTGTTTCACATCAAAAGTAGAAGTAAAGCGTTGTCTCATCCCAGCAAACATCACATAAAAATGCAGCTCAAAGAAAAGAGCACCTGTTGCCATGCATAAATGTATTTGCAGAATTAGTGTGTGGAATAGCACACAACTTCAGGATTAGCAGTGGCTGTTCTTATCTTGTGCTTTAGATAGGCAAACGTAGAGTGGCCCTGATTCAGTGATAGTTGCACAGAAGAATAGCCACCACCACCCATAATAAAAAAACAGAGCTTCTGAAACCCAGGCTTTACCTTCACTAGAAGGACAGTTACACTGTCAGTCAGCACAACTCAATTTACTGTCCACAAAAGCAGGAAGGAATAATTGAAATGTCGAGAATTTCTGCAAAAAATGGCTTTTTGAATAGTTGTCTGCTTTTCGGTTATTCAGAAATGCTCAACTTCCTAAAGGGAGCTAACTTCAATATGATATTTTTCACTAGGACTAGAAGTGGAAAATAAAGCCTATAGTTCCAATAATCTCTTTTATATGGTTATAAATGATTATTTTAAGTTAGACTTCATCATGCAAAATGCACAAGATAGTTCCTCAGTGGGGAGTCAATCATCTAAATATTTTACATACAATGTCACTACATTTTTTGTCTAATCATATAAAAGAAAAAACTCTCCTATCATAAGTTTTTGTTTCTTTTCACACACAAATGTTACTAAAATGGCCCAGAAGTCTCCCCCAAACTAGAGAAGAAGACAACAGCTGGCCAAAGATAACAATCAAATCAAACAACACCCTGACAGCGCCTGAGTCATTTAAAATGAGACAGGACAAAGCACTTAAGAATGTACCACAGGGAACAACTTGCACTGAGGAGGAGACAAGAGTACATGATTTTGGCCCTGATTCAGCAAAGCTCTTAAGCACATGCTTAAGTGCTCTGCTGAACCAGGGCCACTACGAGCCAGATTTGCAGAAAAATCAAGAGGCAACTCTTCTTTCTGGGTAGATACCACAACATATTGGTGAACTGAGGGCTCTTACATGACTGCACCTCAGCACAAAATCTGCATTTTTAATTCTTTTAGATGCTTGCATGGTCAGATGGCTTTCACAAACATGACTGTACTGTGACTATCCTAGAAATCTCTTTCACACTTCTCAATTTTGCAATTTCTCAGGAAATCAGAGACACTGAAATTCTCACTTTTTTGTTTTGTTTTGTTTTAACTCGGGGTCACTCCCGCAAATGACGGAAGCCTTGTGCACAGAGAGGTGCAGGAATGGTGTATTTGTGTGTGCATTTTACCTGTTCGCTTTGCCTTGTTACAGCCGAAGCTATGAAGTTTTGCTCTTTACTTCAGGCTGTACAGATGGTAATTTTGGCTCTGAAGGGCTCTGGTGTGTCAGTAAAGGGGATATAGCCACCATGTTACCTCACTGTCTTATTAATAACTGAGCCAAGATCACCAATCCATTTCACCAGCGCATAACACACCAGGCTGACACAGTGCTTCCAAAAGTATAATCTTTCATCCAGCTACTCAACCTGACTGCCCTTAGCCCAATAAAACAAGAAGGAAAAATAAAACCATCTCCAAACTGTCTTTGATTTGCAACACCAGTAACAGCTTACTATTTGGACAGTGGCGACTAATATATGAAATTTCTCCTTTATGCACATTTCTCCCAGGATACTCACTTGTCGGTTTACAGGCATTATCAAATGACAGTGGTTCACATCATCTAATATTATTGCTTAAAATAATTCCCAGTAACTTAACTCAAACTTGTAACATTTTTACCACTTCCTCTTTGGGGCTTTCAGGGTTGTGGTTGCAAATTTAGGAGTTGTGTACACTACTGAAGATTAGGAAAGAGGACAAATCCTTTCAAGCTTTAGCTCTTTTAACCTTTTGCACTGGACTGCTTTTGGTCACTTTGATCTCTAAGAGATTCATACTGTTTAATACACACTGAGGAACTCTGCCAAACAATACAGTTCTGCATTCCTTTGCTGTGTGACAAGTCAAAGTAACCTAGAGAATCCAGCCCCTTACTGCAAAACTTCTCACAGAGATTTTTTCCTCTGGCGGTTAGTTTTCAAATTTTTAGTACTATTTTGAAATGGACCAAGTAATCTTCACTTCTAACCAAATCACTCGGCTGTTTGAGGAATATGATTACATTGAATCAGGATGATCTAGGTCACTTTGTAATAGCAGAATTCCTCATCAAAGCTTACTTAACATCTGCACTAAGTTCAAGTGGTTTTCAAACAAACCCAAGAATCCCCGATATCTACAGTGCAGCAAAAATAAGCAGGTTTGGAAGGCATTCCTATAACTCATTTGAAAGTAAACATCAGCATGGTGACGTCTTTGTGCTTAGTTACCAGCCACCCTGCCCAATGTAGAATTATTATTACTTTTTTTCCTCAGGTATACATCATATACCAGTGAAAATACTGTTTCACAAAGAAAGCACAAACTCGGTCTATATCTGCGATTATTTTATATGCAAAAAACATACACAATAGTCACTAAATCTTGATAGAAAGAAACAGTATCTCATATACACACAGTGAAGCTATTTCACAAGAAAACACCAACCCACCCCTGAATTTGGAATTATAACTCCCATGTAGAAAAGGCTGGTGAGCAGATTAGAAAATAGTATTATCACTCAACTTGATATTAAAGTACATTACCTAGAAGGCTAATGCCTAAACGAGAGAGCCCCTGTCTCAGTCCTTCTCCCAGGCTCTCTGGAAGCTGCCTTCTCCATTCTTCTTGTCTGTTGTAATGCTCCTCATCCAGTGACAGCCTATCCATATTCCGAGCAAGACTCGTTGCCAGATTGGTAATTGACGTCAGTGTACCTAAATACATGGAGATATACATTTGGGTCTGGATCAAAATGCTTTAATTTAAAACACGGAGACATTCTACGCCTTACTGCAACACTGAGCTTAGAAGCAGAACAGCAAGTCAACTGAACAGACACCCATGTGTAACATGCTTTACTATTTGCTAAGCATCACCACGCTGCTGCTACGGTGCACGTCACGCCTTTCACATTAGCCTGCTCCAGGTTTGCCTGGCCAGTGGGAACAGCAACTCATCCTGAATATCCTTCTCCGGTTCCCTGACTTCTGTAAGGCTAACCTAAATGGAGTGGGGGGGAGGGTGTGATGGAAAGGTAAACAAATATTTACAGAAGAAGCCGGGAGGCCGTGTCCTGCGGGAGGCTGGAGCGGGAGCCAGCAGCGGGGCAATCGCCACAGTTTCTCCGGCAGCCGGAGCCACGCGATGGCACTATTTGTACAGGCATTGCAAACGAAAAGCTGCTCCTGCCCCCGGGCCAGGCCAGCCCCACTGTCAAATCCTATCCACCTACTTACACAGTTATGACAACTGTATCTACTTATTTTCTTTTTTTTTAAAAAAAAATAATAAATATGATGAGGCGTAGTGTAGAATTTCTGATGACTAGCAGAAGTGCAGAACACCTATAATACTTCTGCAGTTATCACATGAAATACTTGCTGAGTGAATTTTTATTTCCCACTGGGAGGTTTAAAATTCTGAAGTTTTTGAAGCGTTCTCATGCACTGTAGTTAAGTGGTGATCTGTTTAATCGATGAGAGTTCACACATGAGCTTTGTTACCCTCCCAGCATTTCACTGCAGCCTAGCAAGCCAAACAAAGCTACAAGCAATATCGTTTAAAACTTTAACAGCACACCACAACAAAGCAGTAGCTGGGAGCAACAAAGTGAAAGCTTTACCTTTGGAAATGTGTTTTACAAATGATGTTGTTCCTCTGGAAACTCCACTGACAAATGCTCCTGGGCCTCTGGTCAGCCCCTCATAAGGGAGCCTAAAGAAATCAGCTATACCATTCCCTATGCTTCTCACTAGACTAGCTGGGCTTCCAAGAATTTCCAACGATCCAACAACCCAGCCTGTGCGGAGAAAAAAAGACACATGTTATGGCTGCAAAAACTGCAGAAACAGCAGTTGCGAAAAGCTTATTTCTTAATTATCTTTTTCACACTAGAATTCATCGTATTATGAACTTCCTTTGAGCAAAACACAGGAAACAAGTCATCCACTATGAATTCAGAAATGGCAATCTTTCATACTTCGTAAATCAAAGAAATCCTTTTGGCAAACTCACAAATAGCTTTAGAATTACTTCCTTCCAGGAGCTTCCCGTATTTCTGCTAAAAGTGTGCGAGGGAGGCAGATGCGGAGCCTCACAGCTACGGAGGAACGGGACTGGGAGCTCAGATGGTCGGGTTGGTTTTAGACACTATAAGGCAGCGTTGTGATTTTTACATCTTCGTGTGATAGAATTGTGACAGGGAGTTTACACTGATACAATGTACTGCTTTACGGGAGTGTACAGGTCAATTGCTTGATGGAGTGTTAGGAAAAAGGATGCAGATTTTTGACAAGTGCTTAAGAAGTTATTTTAAATCCACCCCAACACTTCTAAGCTGATCATTTTCTTTCAGAGTGCAGTGAAAGCCAGACAAATGTCTTCTGCTCAGTGCAGTTGTGTAAACAACAATGACATCTACATGCTGATTAGGTTACTCATAGGGGAGTATTCCTTATGCATATCCCAGGAGAGGTAACTGCAGATCTGGTTTCCTATATAAACGCAGGGATGCCAGCAGCTTGCTGGATGGCTGAGCACACAGCAATCTGTTGCTGGAAAGCTGTTTGCAGGTCTTGTCTTTCTCAGGCTGGTTGGCAGCAGATTTATTAGGGAAATAGTGCTGCATAACTCTTTGTTTGGCAGCCCAGAGAGAGCAATTCAGAAATGGCAATAAATGCTAAATGGGAACTGCTTGGTCTTTGAGCCCTAGTGCCATGAATTTCGACTGGCACTGTCAGAGTGGCACAAAGTGTGACAGGGCCAGGAGGCTGATGGATAGACAGATTGGCCTCCTGCTCCCTCGTGAGGGCCCTTGATCTGTGCTCTGCCCTCCTCATTCCCATCTCATCACCAGATGCTTTTCTTGTTTTCTGTTAACTCCTCCCAATCACTCCTGTGGAAGGCTG
Organism: Serilophus lunatus; assembly: GCA_013399895.1. Lineage (NCBI taxonomy): Eukaryota > Metazoa > Chordata > Aves > Passeriformes > Eurylaimidae > Serilophus > Serilophus lunatus. The sequence continues at coordinate 832,402 of VXBA01001336.1, forward strand.
AATCAGGAAACTGAACAGAAGAGAAAATGTTACTCATATGAAATAGATTAATCTCATACTATCATTCTAAGCTCCTGGAAAATCTATTATTCTTGTTGAATCTGTCCCACATTTCAGTCCTGGCAGGTTGAGAACTTCAGTACATGTAATATAAAAAGAGGGAAAAAGAGTGGAAATAAGGAAGAGGGGTAGGATGGACTATGAAAACAAAAAACAAGTGCTACAGAAACAAATGCACACATGCTGTGGCTCTGTGGTGCCTGCCCCAAAAAGGAGTGTCCCATGACAGTCCTTCCTTTCTGGGACCAGGGGAAGCCAGTGTTCCAGGCTGGGCCTGCAAATCCCTCATTGTAGTATTTTTAATAAACTATTTTTGCCACTATGTGAAGTGATGAAAAGCTGGAGGGTATGGAGGCATGTACAGAGGTAAGACATGCTCTTCCTGCTTTTTCTGATCAATACTGTTGCAATAATCCCTTACAGCCTTTTTTTTCCCCCCTGAATAATCTTGGCATCCCTCGTCTTAGGTGGTGGTGTGATGGAAAGGGTCTGCAGGATACTACAGCTTAGTGCCTTGATGTCCTGCAAGATCCTTAGCAAACACCATCAGGGGACTTCAACTCCACGTTTTAGTTCTAGTGGCCAGCATGTTCAGGAATGAAAAACCATGAATGCAAACAGTTAAACCCAAAACTGAGGTGTTGCCTGATATCACAGGGATGGTCTGTTGCAGTCTGCCCCTGCTCTGTGGGCTGTCAGGTTTAAGAAGCTCTGGAGAGAGCATGCTCACCCTTGGAGAGTGCATGGGAAGAATGTGCAACCTGCAGCATGGATGATCCTCCTTGGCCAATGCTCAGAGAAAAACAAACAGCTCCTCACATAGACCAAGGAGGAAGGCATGGGAGTAAGACAGGAATAGGAGGATGAGGAACCAGGAATAATCCCTCAATTCACATGCTCTGTGTGGCATTTACTTTGCAGAAATATAGTATCATGTCAGGTTATAATTTCCCACAATATGCTTAGAAATGATATCCACTGACATGAAATAATTATGACTATATTAGCAAAGAGCCACTGCATTTTCTTTATGGGTCACTATAGGGTTAGACAAGTGTTACAAACACTTCAAAAGCATTTTCTTTGCTAAAGCAAACATTCATCAATACAACTCACCATTTTAATCATGGTGACCCCTTTCAAACAATGTTTTAGTTCTAGTGCTCTGTATGGGATTTAAGTATTAAATAAATTTATGCTGATGTATTTTCTTGAAGAGAAGTTCCATCAAAGCAACTTCATACTTTCTTCACATTCAAATCTGCCTGATTTCAGATACATCATATGCCCAGAGAAACTGATGGCCTTTGCACTGCTGCACACTTCAAGGCTAGAACAGGAGAAAAGAGCAAGAGCAGGCTCAGGAATCCCTACCCAGCATGTCTGCCACACCTGGCATGTGGAGGATTAAAAGCCAATGTAGCCCAATTTCCTGCTGCAGTCTGTAACTCCTAGCCAGTTATGGGGAGAAGAATTCACACTGTGGACCATATTTGGCCATAGTTTCACTGTTAATTGCCAAGATTTCCTCTTTTTTTTTTTTTTCTATGAGATTCAACTGCAGAACAAATCCGAACAAGTAGCAAAAAGAAAAACCTGCAAATTTTGCAAGCAAAATAATGAAAGAAAATAATGAATTGGTACACAGTGTCCTGGTGTACAACTGTGTACACTGTTGTCACAATCAACAATACAAGTCAGGCCTGCACACAATGAAAGACCAGGTCAGCATTTCACCTTTTCTGTTTATAAATAGCTGAAATGCACGTGTACAATTTTGGAAACTAATGCACAGAAGTCAGATTGCAGTTATGCTGGCCACACAAATGGAAGCATCAGTATCTCAGAAAATCTGAACATTAGTATTGTAGGAAAATAAATGCCACATTTCATTGTGGAGTATTTGCGTGTGACCATGGAGGAGCTTCTTCCTTCCTCAGATTCAAACTCTGTGCCACACTAAGACACATCAGGGACCAAATGTCATGATTTCTAAATTAATATTTAGGAGAAACAGAATGTACCTGATAACCTAAAAAGACTATTTGCTCACTACTGATCCTATATGGGAAAAAGTTAGTAACAGCAAACTTCATAGTTCTTGGATCAAAGGACAACAAACATCTGTGTGCCAGTTTAAATTGAAGGCTGTATGAAAAAAGACAGATTCCTAATCATAAACTGCAGCCAAAAGGAGTTTTAACAACAAAACAACATACAGGGCTATAATTTACTTCAGAATGCAGAGCAACATGCTGAATAATTTGATTAAATGTAGTTTTGGGGAGTTTATGTGAGGAATGTGGGTTGATTCTGGCTAGTGCTATAATACAAAATGACAAAACCTAAGCCAGCTAGAATACATTTTTATGCTGTGTTCAGGGTTTCGTAAAGCCTTCAGGCAGCTGGCTAATGTTCAGCACAACTTTGCAAATCTTCACTGGTGTCTGCTGAGCCATTTTATTTCCCTTCTGTTGTATGGCAGGACCTGAAAGGTGTCTGAAAATATCATTATCAAACAGTATGTGAGGAAAGCAGTAATTGCATGGCTAACATCTAGGTTATTCAGCTTGAGAGACATTCACAAAATCCCGGTCCCTAATAAAAATGTTACATGTTTAGGAAAAGTACTGACCTGCTCTGAAAAGTGCTCCAGCAGCGTAATGCATGGCCAAGGCATGGACAAGTTGCCTGGCAGTGGTAAAGATGGGTCCTCGCTCAAACACAGAGAAGGAGAGAGGGGTGTGATCTGAGGCTATATACAGTTTCAATGAAGCATGAATACTGACAAGTAGATTTACAGGTTGTATTGTTAATTTTCTTAGCTTCACAGGCTTGACTAAAGCTCTTGCATGCTCTCTTACTTGTTCAGGAACTATCAGGATAGCATCTGAAGCATTCATGGATTTACAAGCAGCTTTGTTTTCTGGAAGATATGTATCAAACAAAGTCTTAATGTAGTAAACAAAGGTGTCTTCCACATAGAGCCTAGCTGGTTTGAGCTCAAAGCTGAGGTCATTCACGTGAAACATGAAATTCTCTTCCTCGGAAAAAGCAATGCAGAGTTTTATAAAGCAGTTTTCCTTATAGCTTTCCAAATCTTTGTTACAAACAATGAGGTTGTTCACTCTTGACCACTGCACAGTCTCATTTTTCTCTCCTTGGCACAGCAGGACTGCAAAATGAAAATTGGATTTGCTGTACAACTGATTGTCCAGTTGCAAGTCTTCACAATACACTTGGAGACTACAAAATTGTGGGAGGCCTTCCACGGAGTGCTGCTGGAACTCCTGTGACAGGGAGGTGGTGGCTGGGGCCATGTGGAGGAAAACATTGTCTGCTGTGAGACGTAGAAGTTCAGATGATACTTTGGGGTTTGTAATATCATCAAATGCTGCAAGACTTAACTGACTGATGAACATTTTCAGTGACAGGCTCTGCTTTTGACTTCTAGACAGGAGGGAAAAGAAATTTTGTTACTTCATGTATTTTGAGTTAACCTGGCATCTTGCTTTCTCAAAAACCTGTCAGGAGAGATGTCCTCTATAATACATGGGAAACTCATTGTGCAAGTCCCATTGAGGTTAATGGGATCTGACAGCCTTAATCACCACAGTGAGTACCACCTGGGAGGTCTTCTAAAAAATGGGATAGTATACATCTATGCCAGATTTTTCTTTTTTTTATCAATCAACAGAATATTTTGGACAGGAATGTCGTATTACTATTACACAGACAACAAATAAAATTTTCTACTAATTCATGTACAGTTTCAGATATTCCAATATTTTCTGAGAGCCACTACTAAAGGCTGCTATTATGGATAATTCATTTCACATCATATGCTGCGAGTGCCCTCAATGAAGCCACTAGAGCATTTTTATACCAATGGCATTGAGATCCTCCCCACTCCAGTGTTAACTGCCATTGCCAAATTTAACTAGCAAGTGGGCTATTCCATACTGCTGATGATCATTTTTAACTGGGGATTAATACTTAATTACAGGACAAATAAAAATAGTGCAAGTTTCACTCTAATTCTAAGAGCATTGCTGGAGGCCAGGTATTCTGCATCTCAGAAATAGGTAGTATTATAATGTCACTTGAATGAAGCTGAGGACCAACTTTGGTGGGTTATCGAAGTGGGGAGGTCTTCTAAAGAGTGGTATAATCGAGTACAATTAATTAATGATTGTAAGACTACTTCTACAGCCCCTGCACATAAACTTTCCTTGGCAGCTTGCAAGATTACAGATGGCAGGACCTGGCTAAAATACATTCTAAACTGATGAGCAGATTCAAAATTAATTATGATGGAAAATGTCTTTTTCTTTAATGAACAGCTCAGGTCCTCTTTCTGTATCAGTCAAATGTATTTATCCTAAAGTGACATGACTTTTTAGTTAGACTGTCCTTTTTAACTGTGATATACAAAGCCATATGTTCTAAACATATGCCACAGAGCATGCAGCAGTATTAAACAAAACAGAGTTAAGCCAAACTTTATGAGTCAGTTAACACTTAGAAAGCTGACTGACTTCTCAGCACTGTATAGCAATGCTTTTTATTATCTTTTATGTGCTTTCTGTACCTGTTGATCTCAACGGGTCCTGCTCTTCCTTCTGGGGCCAAGGTTATGACTATTGTTCCACAGTGATGAGCAATGTCCACATAGACACAGCCAAAGCCGGTTAAGAACACAATCTAGTGGAGAGTTAGAAACACATAGAACGTTACTGAAATTATTATTTTTAATGTAATAAATTGAATTAATCCTATGAATGCCTTCTGGATGAGATCTTTTACTCAAATCATGATACTCTTCTGGAAAAAAAGTATCAGATTTCAATAATTCAGAAAATAAGAGCTCTGATACTTTTAAGTATTTCAGTTGTACAGAGAGTTGAAATTTGCATCTCATCCTTTAACTGTGTAACTGAATACATTTTAATAAGCAAATTCCCCAGAAATAAGCAGGATGTCCTAGGGATGGGGAAGGTTATACGAGAGGAATAAATAGGAAATTTTAATTTACAAATTTGGATTAAGATTCTTTCACCTCTACAAAACTTCACCTTCTCTAGAAAACAAACTCTAAACTAGCATTATGTTGCTATGGCCTAGCTCAGAGCTGGTTAGATGAATGGCTGATAGCATGACGTGAAATACACGAAGACTGAAAAAGAAGTAATATTTTGGATCCATGAAGACTTGTGTAACAACTCAACACTGAACACATTTTTAGCCGTCTAAAATGGTTTTGTGAGAACACCTTCACAAACAAGTTGCTGCCACAAAGAAAAGGCAAAAGTCTATTGGAAAGCATAGTACATCTATGCATATATCCTGCATAGGCAGGAAAAAAAGGGAAAACAGGTTTGTGGCTTGCTTACAGATGTATAAACCTCTATTCGGAACAGGTTGCCTTTAGGAGTAAATATTCTACTTAAAGAAATAACACATTGTTTTTGAAGCTTAATTCTGTAATATTCCCATACAAATTTTGTGTTTCTCCAGAAGAAGAGTGATTAAGGTATTTTAGGATTTGGAAAACTCACAGCAGTCCTTTTAGAGCAAGCTGACTTCTCTATTCTTATAGGGCTAAAATCAATGCAATTGTTTACTAGATTGTAAGGACAGAAGCTATAATTTAAAGGAATACAAAATCAAGGAATAACACAAAGATAATGGGCTAGCCCAGGTAAAATAGACCACTGTTTTCTTGAAGAATCATTACTGCTGTTAACAAGTCATCAGAAGCAAAAACAATTGGAAGCTTAGTAGGATCAGCACTTAAACTGATCCACGTTAGACTATTTGTAATAACCTCATGCAGATAATTAAATTGATTCGTCAAATTATTTCTTATTCTTCTGAGAATTACATATAAGAGAATTTCTGACATGTTAGTTTGAATCCTTTGCTCATCTAAAAGAGATTTGTAATTCTGCATGGTGGAATTGGTGAAAAAAGGACGTTAAATGAATTTTCAATACACTCGTTATTCTGAAAAAACTCTTGCTGATCTTAAAGATTGGTCATTTCAATTTCAATTTCAGATGATTCTGATGACAAACACTTCGATTTTTAATGAGTTATTTGTTTTAAGTACTTTTAATTTACTTTCTAATAGAAAGAGAAGTACCTATCTGTGACTGCACAGAAAGAGGAGAAATTACTTAAGATCCTTTAAATCCCAGTTATTTCATAATCTGAACTGAACTGTGTGTGATGTTATTAGCATATTCCTTATTTGCGTATATTTATAATTTTCTGAGAGAAAGACAGACTGAGAAATCCTGAGAAATTTTCTACATGTAAACCCTAAAACTTCAGTAACAGAAGGTTATACATTTTATTTGGAGAGTTCTTCAAGTAGACAACGATCCCCAAATGTTGTCTTAGCATCTGATTCTTTCTAGGAGCCAGATACTTATAAGGAATCCTGGTCTGGCATAACATTAATGACTGAAATTTGAAACCTTGCGTTGCTTGACTGGCTTGCTGAATGGAACTGAACTACTTGCTATATAACATAACACTCAATAATCAAGAGCATTTTGTGATTGCTGCCCAGGGAAAACATCTGAAACTAGTATTTCTTTCAAAGAGCCAAGCAGTTTATGTTGATTCCATGTAAACTAATGACTTCAAAGATGGAAAAAATTCCCATCAAAAAGAATTACTCCAGTCAAGGAAGCTTTCATTTACCTCAAGACTGGAGAAAAATAGCATAAGGAAAGAAAAGGGGATTTTGTTTTGTTCTAGAAAGACATGAGTAGCTTCTGTGAAGACATGGAGGGTGAATGACAGTGATGATTCCTGCAAGATGTAAAGACAAAAATCCTGTGACAATTAAGTTACCAAATACAGGGATTTTTCTGGACCTTGTGGCATTCTTCGCTTACAGAGGCCAGAAATTTCCAGAGAACACCAGGTTGATTTAAAAGAAATGAAAAAAAATCATTGTCAGAAAGCCTGCATTTTCAATCTAGCTATTTTAAAAAAGAGCCAGTGAAGAAGACAGCCTGTGTTCTAAAACTTCCACAGGAAAGGGCTTAGGTAGGAGAGCTCCCAAGACATTAATAAAACCCCTAAAACCAACAGAAGGGATATCCTTATTGCAGAGGAACAGTGTACTGTGCAGGCCAGGAAGTTAATCATTTATGCTGTGAACTAAGAAAAAGTTTATAAGGATTTACTTGTGTTCCTTGATTGTTGATGTCCACAAAATCACTCCATTCATTTACTAATTCATCAGATGACATCACTTTCAGAAGAATACTAGGCAAGAAATCTCTCGTTTTGCAGTCTGGATAGCTGGAGACTTGATGGTAAAGTTCATGATGAACCGAACATTCAGCTGGAATCTTTCTACAATAAACTTCGAACTTTGGTGTATCTGAAATTTTATAAAATATGCAAGATTAGGTTTTCTAAAACCCATATGAAATCAAAACTCACTGATGCTTACACAAATGAAAAAAATTCTGTCTGAAATATTACTAATAAATAAAAACATTGCTTTTCATTTGCTTGGAATATTATATGTTTGGTGTTTTTTCTTTTTTTTAATTTTTTAAGTTTTACATAGATAATCTTCCAGTGATCATTACATTAACATACTGTAACTGGAATTTTGACAATATGTTTTCTGTTACATTTGCAAATCTATGTTCTATGGGATTGAATTGATGTCAGAAAACTCTACTGCCTACAAGTTTCCTACAGCTGAGTCACCTTGACAGCTGCAACGAGGGAGAACCAAAAGCCTGGAGCCATTTAAGTTCATAGTCCTGACCTCACAATTAGCTCCAATAGCTTCCAGAGTCTCTCTCTTCAAGACAGACCTTTTTGAGGGCATCAAGTTCTTGTTCAAACCAAAACACATACTGAACTGAATTTTGTACTGGAAATACAGTAAAATAATTTATACTACAACAGTGTACTGTTTCTAATTATTGCATAGTACCTACCTTTGAAATTCTCTTTTACAAGCAATGTAACGGAGCACCTGTTGTGGATAATTATACGAGGACTAGGATCTTCTGTAAGTGTTAAGTACGTCACACCAAGATGCTCTTGATAAGTCAGTGCTATAGCTCTGAAACAGATATATTGGATCATGCATGTTTTGGATGAAATGTTTATATATTATTATCATGAACAATTAAAAACATTCAAAACTAGCATCTGTAAGATTCCTTATGATCAAGTTCCAATTCCATAGATTTTTATCTACATTTAGGCAAGTACATATCTCCACTTCAACAGAAGAACACATGGAAAAAGCCTAAAACGCATCAGAGAAGAAATCACTTCATAGAGATTACTCCTGAGTTAAGTTGAACACGTGTGTCTGCAAGATGAGAACCCTAGCCAGCAGAGATTTATATTAAATTAAAAACATGAGATTGTAGGCCCAAATTTTCAACATAAATCTTTAAAATTTTCCAGAAGAATTTGCACGGATACTTGTACTCTGATACACATGAAAGATATTTGAACAAATACACACATCTGTAACTGACTGGTCCCCTGGAATGATCCACAATTATATCACTCTTTTTAAAAAGGTTAATGTTATGGAGCATCACTACAACAATTTCCAAAATGAAAATAAATTAATTTAGTTCTACTCATTAGCTACATAAAACATCTTCATGCATAAACATACTTTTTTTTTCTTCTGCAAATTTATTGGCTATTTCTAAAAAACTTCACCTTAAGGATGATTTTAAAAATCCAAACAGTCTGAAAATTTGATTAGGAACATGAGATACTTTCCTTGTTCTTTCCATTAATTTTCTTAAAAATCTGAAGTCTTTATGAGAGTCTTTACTATTCAAAATGACACCTCTTAGACTCTGCAGAGGGATTGTATCAGTGTTTGAATGATATCAAGCACTTCAGGCAAGAGAAAGACCACATCATTGGTAATAAATACTGATTTACCTTCTTTAATTCAGCAGATTGTTTCTTGTTCATACCAGTATAAGTATGAATAGATTCAGATATGAAGTCTGAGCTTTGAAACTGGCAAGTCATTGGACAGTTATTTTTAATTAGCTGGATGCATTTGTTTATACATTTATAGAATTGTACAGACCAAGCTTTAATACTTGGAAATATTTCCTTACTGTAATCTCAAAATAGTTTCATCCCTTTTCTGCTTTTCCCACTTATCCTCTTATTATTCTTACAAAAATATATGCATACCTCTTATAAACAAAATCTAAATTTTTGCACTGTATTATTTACACACTGTCCTTGGACTCTTAAAGTGTTACTCACAAATTAAAAAAGACCACAATCCTCAATAAAAATTTTTCATGCTCTTATTTTGTATGCACATAAAAAACCAGCAGACCATATATTATAAAAACTGTACAACTTGTACCCGGTCATAACATTAAACCATTTACAATAAATGCATCAAAACCATCAGAAGATAACAATTTTTAAATGAAAGTAAGACTTGCCTTTGCATATGGGGGGGCATGTGTTATTCTGACTTTTGCATTAATCTCTTACAGTTTCTTACTAGCTGAGGCTTTACAGGAACAAGGGAAGTTCATTATTCATGACTGCTCAGCGTACAGTACCTGGTACAAAACCCACTTTCACTGCAAACCCCTGTGGGCACAGCCACGCTCTGTCTAGCGAGCTCTGGTTTGATGACAGCGGGAAGGCTCCACAGCTCCCAGGTCCCGGCACAGCCACCAGGGCTGAAGCTCAGCAGCACACGCTTTTCGGTAAGAGGCCCCCCTTCCAGGAGGGGACCGGTGTCCGACATCAGATCCCAGCAGGGAACAGCGCTCAGCGCCTCACTGAGAGGTGCCCCGGCTGGACTGATGCTGAACACTGTGCTGTCAGGTGAGTGGAAGTCCTGGAAAGAAAAAACGGGGATGGTAGTATGGCATGCTAGCTCCTAACAGGAATTTTATTCATGTTGATTTTGCACAGAAAACTCTTGTGACCACAGGAAACTAGAGGTTGCACCATGTCCTTTGCATGAAGGACTATTTGGCTGAGCACAGCTATCTGGGGGGCCTAAGCAACCTCATTTAGGGGCAGATATCCCCGCCCATGGCGGAGGGACTGGAACTAGATGGTCATTAAGGTCCCTTCCAACCCACGCCTTTCTATGATTCTATAATTCTGTGATCTACAGTTGCTCTCAGTTGCACAATATACCTCTACCAAAAGCAAATTACATTGCCGTAACATAACTGTTAGAAGAAAATCTATTTATAGTTGTAAAACTAAGAACGGATTTTAGCGTCAACATTCTTCCAACTCCTCATCCCATATGACTGCCACAAAATATGTGATGCATAACTGTAGCTACTGATGTGAAGAAAATTAATGCAGAAGGAAAACAATACAGAAATAGGGAGCTTTAAAAATTTGTTGATCTGCCAAATCTTGTAGTAAGTTTGACCCTGAGAATTCTTTCCACATATTTTACTATAGATGTAATCTTCAATAAATATGTATAAATGATTGATTAAAATATATTGATCATGCATGCATTTTCGTTCCTGCAAGCTAGTCCTTAAATGTACTGTGAAATTACTAGAAAACTGATACTCTGATGCAGTTTGCTGAAATACATAAACTTTGGGCATGTCTCTAGTTCTGCAGCTTTGTTCAGATAATTGGAATCTTCCCAAAAGGATAACAAAAAGTTTACAGCCTGCCAGGCCAATATACCTCTTTTACATGCAAACTCAGTAAAAATTCTGAGAACAATTTCAACAGCTACTATGGATTACGCTGCCTATTTTACAGAAATGGCCATTAGTGCCCGAACAGATGGAGAACAGGCAGAACTAATTCTGCAATGTGCAAGAATTTGCTGCTTTGCACAGATTTCTGATCCCGGTTAATTACTGGAGTTGAATTTATCCAGTATTCTGTGTTTTAAACAATATAAAATACTTTATCACTATTATGTCTAAAGATTTCTGTTCAAGTCCTGCCATAAGCAGCTGATGTAAATACAGATCTAAACAACCATATTCTGCAGATGAAAATCAAAAACAGTATCCACCGTGTTTTACCTCTTCTCCTGAGTGGGGTTTGGAAATAGAAAGTTGTGGCCTATAATAGATTTGATATGCTGTATCATTGATTATTGTTGTCTTATCTTCTATCTGTAGAATTTGTATACCTTGTCGAACCATGGAAGAAATGCAGAACTGGCACAACTGTAAGACAATAAAAATAATAATGAGGTCACACAAACCCACAGAAGGTATTGAAATGTAGCAATAGAACTGCCATTTTCTTTTTAATTGTGGAAATCCTGCCTGTATTCATGCACTTCACAACTGGAGCCATATCATGTACTTTTGAAGTTGCATTGCCAATGTTTTCCAAACAAAACTGAGAATTCATGAATTCTTTTTCCAGAAGATACTGTATTATCTTGATTAGTTGCACAGTATGCTTTTGGCAATCTAATTCTTTAAATTATATTTCATACGTTGTTTATACTCTCATTATGTTGAACATGTATTAACATAATTCAGGAGAAGTTTTCATACTGCATACATTTGCTTGTTTTCATGTGCTATATGATTTTGTTTTTAAATGATAAAGTTACAAACCATGACAATTTTCTTCTAACCTTTTGATGACCTGGAAAAGCACCAAGTTTTATTTCAGCTTCAACAAAACCTTCTTCGTCCAATGTTACTACTTCCCCATTATCGGCATCCTTCCATTTTGGGGAGGTCACATTATGAACCAGTTTAATTGCCACTGATTTGTGCACAGTATTAGTGTTTGCCCAGTATATTCCAACCTGAAAAGCTTCCTGAAAGTGAAAAAGGACCAATTATCATTTGTTGACAATTGATACACTTCTACTGGAGTTCAATGTAGTTTCCAGAATGCAGTCAATCTAATTTCCTCCCTTTTTCCCTCTGATACTTTCTATGTGGTACAAGGATAAATGAAACCTCAATGCAGATAAGGGACTGATTCTCACAGAGGAAGCAAGACCAGAGTCTACACTGAGATGTGCTACTAGGCAGACTTTTTGTTTATTAACAGACATACATGGGGAGGAAAAAAGAAAAAAAATAAATAGGAAGTGTCAGATTGTTCAATTGGAATTGACAAGCTGCCGTGTCAAATTATTTTAAGTATTTCAAGACTAAAGAATATAGGAGTGGTGATAAAAAAGAATGTGCATGGCCCAGCTAAGGTATGTGAGAAGATTCATTACACAAAACTCTGAAATCAGGAAAACAGGCATCTTAAACAATCTTCCTTGCTTGTAATTCATCCTATGTCATTATCAAACTTTTCTTGGTAACATGAGCTATGAAATAACTTGACATGAAAAGCTCTCAAACCAAACATTCCTTCCAGGCTGTCAGCTTTGCTACTGTGGTCCACACATTTCCCAAGTGATACCTTGGCACAGCAGAGGCCAGTCTTTATTTGGCCTTCATACCAATCTTCTTGGGCTGTTACATTACACTCACATTGTGGGTTCTTTGGCTGAATTGAGGAGAGAAGGTTGCTAATGGCATGAAGGTCTCCTTCCTGCAGTGTCTTACCGACAATTTTTAACTAAGCATCTTCAAGACATGTTGTTTTTCAAATATTGCTATCCAGTATGTTGTGCTACCCTCTCGGGGACTCAGCCAGCATAGCAAACTCCTATTGTTATTGCTACTCCTCATCACATGACTAACAGACAAACTGACACAGTGACTGGAAAGAGGGGATCATCTGAAATAATAACCATTCTTCAGAATTAGTATGTTCAGCAGTGCCTTTTAATTTGAATGACAAATTTACCTCAAAGTTGGGAGGTACAATTACTTTCCCACTAGGTACTTGAAGAACAATTTTCTCTCCTTCAAACAGCCAGAGGTCCCACCTGGACTGATTGATAAGCAAAGCCCAGGGCAGGAGTTCTATCAGCAGAGTTTTAACACACGGTTTCCACACTGACAGCTTCACTCGCATTGGGCTGTCCCATTGGGAGAGTTGTTCATTGCTGTTCAAAAACAAATAAAAACATAAAGTCAAAGGAATAATGAATTCAAGATTATAAATGATAAGCTGTTATCTTCAGACATTTGCAAGGCTTTTCTGGTTTTGAAATAGAGACACTATCTCCTCTTACCTGATCATCCTAGAAAACACTGAGATGATTCATCTACATGTAGGCTATAAGTGCATACTTTTAACTGCATAAGCTCAACCTAAATTTAATCAATTAATAAATGCCTTAACAGAATTACTACTATCCTTCAGAACTAACCCTGTGACTTTTGTAGTCTTAAAATCACATTTCCTTTTTTCCCTAACAACTCCTTCCACAGCAACTCCCTGTTTCTGAACTGAAACACACAACAGCTGAATAAACAACAACCTCTAGAGCTGCAGTAAAGTGCATTCATAGAAAAATAGTTCAATTTTTAAAAAATCCTTACCGATGCTATCTTCTCAGTGTAAATGAGGGCAGCCCCTAGGTTGACCTCATTTCTTTTCCCACCTGCCACAGATTCTGCTGCTTACATACAGGAATCATATAATTACTGAAAATATATTCAAAGTTGCTAACATATAGTCTACTAGAACATGATTTTAGTTTATTTGGAAAGGCAATGCAACAAACACGAAGAAGGTTTAGCAAGGAATTACCTGTCTGAATCCTTCCTATTATATGGCCATGCAGGCTGGGGAGGATTAGCAGTGCCATAGAACTCGGGCAGTATTTGGTTGACATTGCCACCCGGATCAGATTTAGTTGCTATCTGTTTAATTAGTGTGGTTGAGATAGGGACTGCACACTCTGATGGATCATCTTCCTCCCTGTCGTTGAAAACAGATTGTCACTTACACAACAAGATCAAGCATTAGTAGCACTAGCATTTTCTCTAATGAAGCTTCCCAGGTGTACTCTGAGGAGGAAGGTAATCATGGATGAATCAAGTTAGAAATGTCTAACAAGTTTCTGTGCAGTTACTGACATACACAGATTTGTTATGACACTATAATGACCTTTGTGTCTGAGACCCTAGAAACTCTTCAGTATTCCCAAAAACATTTCAAGACCACTCAGGAATTTATTTTTCCAAACACAAGAACGTGGGCTGCTTAACCAAACAAATGCCAGTGTGCTTAGCACAGTTATACCAAATTTAATATTCCCTATGACATCATCTTAGGCCACATATGTTTGTTCTGTTGTGTCCCCCCTGCATATGCCATACTTTCAGAAAAAATGCAGCAGAAGTTAAAGTGTAAATTCTTCCTTCTTTTCCACACAAATGAACTATTTTCAACGAAAGTGAGTATTTTACCTGGCTTGAAATGTCAGGTGGTGTGTAAGATCAGGTTCTACATTTTGCAGTGCTTTCTCCTGTCCCTTCCCTGGAATCACTTGCATTTCATTCAGTCTCAGACTTCTTTTCTCTAAATTTATGATAATTGGATCTGGAAGATGGCTCCTTACAATGAAAAGAGGGCTGAAAACAATCTACAAAAGGGAAAGAATACACTAATTCAAGACTAATTTTATTTCAGTATTACAACTGTTGAAACAAACTATTAACAAATATTTACAGTAGTTCATTCTCCCCTTAATTTATTATACGACATGTACAGCATAAACATGTAGATTTCAAAAACATTAAATGTACTTACTAATCGTTGTTGCACATGTGAGTTGGGCTCTAAAGTCAAAATTGTGCACCACACATATGTAATTGAACTCTTTGAAGATGGTACCTGTATGCAGAGAGATGAGCATTACACATTCTTTCAGGATGAAATTATAATTTCATTATATCAAACAGAAGTCTAAATGCAAAGTCCCCATTTCTCTGAGACATTTTCAATGCTATATTCCATATACCATTTGTGGGCATACCTGAATGACAGTGCTGTGTTCTGTATGTTTAGAACTCAGACACACATCTCGGGACCAGTCTTCATCTCCTGTAGATTTCACGCTCAGCTCAGTGAGCTCATTGTTTTCTAGGATATATGAAGGCAATTTCTGCTTGGCTGCAAGGCAGTTGATGTGTTCTTTAACAACGGCCTGTCCATCTTGACTAATGTAATGCTGAACCACTTTCAGTTCAATACTTTCAGAAAGGTAACTACAGACTGTCTGTCTTCCACAGATTAGGATCTAAAATACACAAAAAATTCAGCACATATATAAACAATTGTAGGGGAAAAAAAAGGTCAAAATTGAATTAGAGTGTGAAAATGTGTAGAAGAGTGATCCTCCTACTTTAGGGTTTCCCAAGCATTGCTGAAGGCAGTGGATGGCACAGTTCACTTTTATTGGCCAAATGTATGTGCAATTTCATAGAAACCTAGGCATTAAAATGCTTGAAATATTGCTAAGGCCGTATCTGGGCTTGCAAGAAACACATAACATAACCACTTTCCTTCCCACTGAACTCAGCAGTACTGCCCATGGCTTACACAGTTCTGGTTTGGATTTTAAGAGTTCCGTCATGGTCTCTGAATGCTGAGACCTCTCTGAACAGCTACAGTGATGTAATTCAGAAGAAAAGTTTCTACTGACACCTCACATTCCCATCACAAGCCAGTGATCTAGACCTTTCACAGTATGTCTGTCTGCTGTTTTGCAGCTTAGAATTTCACTAAACATTTCACTGTAACATATTTCTGTATTTAAGTGCACCCACCTATAAAATGACCACATTAGACTTGGCCTTGTTGCTGTCCACCATGCATGAATTGTCTATCATAGAACATATATCTGACTTTTTCTAAGCTATACCCGGGTACATTATTCTGCATATATCTCTGCTGCAGCCATCGCCATTTGTTTTTGATTATAAGGGCACACACCATAGCTACAACCTACCAAGTAAAATCTCAGCAGGGCTTTCAGTGACGCCAGGCACTGTTCTTGTCTGATCAGCTGTATTGCTGATGTGCAACATAAGGTGCTCTGCCATATCCATGAGCTGAACATGTTATGTCCACCACATGCTCTGACTTCTACTAATCAAGTCAGAACAACTGCAGTCTAATTACAGATCTCTTGACAAAAACAATATATGAAAAGTTATTGCACAGCAGCCCATTTTCAAATGTTAATTTGGTCATTACTTCTTTCTCTTCAAAAATACAAAGGCCTGAATTACAACCCAGAATATATTATGGTTTTTGAAACATAAGAATAGTTTCTTAAAAAAAATAAATCTATTTCTCAAGAGCTTAAAACATGCAAAAGATTGTGTAACTTAGCACTATCAGAATTTACAAACCATGCAAAGGGACATTCACTGGAACATATAAAATATATGCTGGTAATTGAGCTTTTAAATGATAAGATCCACACCAAAGTGAAGAAAAGAGTTGTAAAAACTTCCAAGAATGGCCCCAGCAGACTATTAGACTTGTTTTTTTGTAGATCCCAGTAGAAGAGAATAAATGGCAAAGTGACTGATTCGTGAACAGATAACAGTTTAAATTACTCATGCTATTTTTTCCAAAGTAGATCAAATCCTTACTTGCTTCTGCACTCCACTGAGCTGCTGAACCTTGATAATAAGTGATGCTGTCCGGCCCTTGTACTGAATAGTACGAATAAAGGTCCCTGTATTGTCCACACTGAATGGTTCAGACCACCGCCAGTTTCCCCAGCCTTCAATACAGATGTGTAACAGCTGAAAGAAAAAAATTACTAGTTCAATATATAACTGGGAAAAAAAAATGCCTTGCAGTAGGATATGAATTCCCATGGCATGGGAAACTCAGCAATGGTAAGCACACTCGTCATCTGAATGATCACTTGGTCTGTGATTCTGTGATTTCACATACAATCACAAGAAACAACACCATAAAATGGCTCTCAATTCTACTTTAACAGTGTATTTAGGATTCAGGCACACAACTTTTCAGGAAAAAAAGGGCAAGTAGACTAGAGAGCATAAAACAGGAAATAAGAGATTTTCTTTACTGCCCTTGAAATTGTTCGAGAAACCCACCCTATTACCAGAGAGGTGATATGGAACGTAGGTCCAGACCAGATTTTTTGCCTTCAGAATAAGACAGAAAATTACAAATACTCTTCTCTTCAAAATAAAGAAGGACTTGTATAGCTAGCATATATGTATGTTAAATGCAGAATGTGGCATATTGCTCAGAGATGGGAAACATTTCATTTCTTACATAAATGTGGTGGTAAGTTCAAGCTTGACTGCATGAGAAGAAATTTAACTGCATAATTATACTCCCTGTGTGATTTATTCCGGAAAAGGAGTGGCTTTTTTCCAGTTTAACTTAAATCACTTCCAGAGCAATATAGTCTTTCATCATTTGAAGAGCCTTTCATCCATTTTACCCACCATACGCACTTACCTCTGTCCCATGGAGATTCTTTAAGCCAGAATAGTGAAAATTGGTACTGTTCCATGTAGGTCAATGAAGTTATATAAATTTACACCAGCTGAAGATCTGGCTATTTAGCTCTGTATAGATCTTTTGTGGCTGTGCAAACTTAAGGATGTGAGTTATATACAAGGGATCAAAGCAATAAGCATTCTGGGTAAAATTTATTCTTCGCAGAGGGCCAGCACAGAGCCTAACCATTGCTTAAGTTCTTTAAAAGAGTCATATAAAGGCCTTGTGGGAATTCTCTCTTGAGGGTTGAATTTCACCCTGTTTTTGGACATCTGTCATTAATTAATTTAAGTAATTGAGAACAGGATCAGGCCCAAAGTTTGATTATTTACACTAGCAAAAATCGAAACTTGTAAATTCTGTGTTCTTCCATGATTTGTTTCCAGAAGGAGAGCACTGGCCATGGGTCTGGCCAGTCGGACATAGTGAAGGGCTGGATGTTGGGGTTTTTTTCATTGTTTTAAGAAACAACCGCAGCAATAACTTTCAAAGATATTACAATTCAGTAGCCTGTTTGCAATTTGTGGTATCCTTAGCACAAGTTACACACAGAACAATAACATCCATTCAGTGGGTGGCTTTTGAATTTGCAAGAGTGATGACTGTTGCATTCAGATTCAAATGAGTATTCTGCTGCAAGCACAAAGGCTAATATGTTGCCTGTGTGCACAGGGGCAGGCATCTGGATGTGCTCGTGCGTGGGCACAGCTTTATATTCAAGGTTATGTTGAAGGAACCTACGCACTAGGACAGTCAAACTCATAAACAAACACCTCACTTTGATTCTCAAGTATTAGTTACAGAAAAGAAAAAAGAAAACAAAAGAAAAAATCAAACTGCAGTGCCTGGAATAGGTTCAGTTTCTTACAGAGGCAGCTGGGAATAAATCTCATCTCATATGAAAATTAAGAGAAACATGAAAAGTGTTTACTTTGGAGAGGCTGGTAGCTGGAAATGACAGCCAAATAATGAGAAAAGGTGGTCAGTCTCAGCTAGAAGGCACAAAAAGTATGGTGTACTCCAAAGATAGATGTCATGTAAATGCCATAATTTACGGTTAGTAATTGCATGTAGCTCCAACATTAGGATGTCTCCCACCCTGTATAAACAGCTTTGCTCATGAGTTCAGTGTTCCCAAGAAACACGCTGTCAGCTTTCCCTGAGCAGTCATTAGCTCCAAATGGTGCCTTACTAATTTTCTTTGTAGCACAATTAGTCTGCATTTAACTTCACAGTTCAGAAAGAAAAATAAAAAAGAGCTATTATCACATATTGACAATTTCTTATTTTATGAACATACTATTTGCATACTGGAAAATGCAAAGGGAACAGCCTTCACAGTTTATTTTAGAGATACCTAATATATTTGTATTAATGAGGTAACAGTATAAGACTTGGGTACTATGTAAGTTTACTTTTGAGCCAAGAAACTGCATTCCATGAAAACGCAAAGGGATCTCTGGATGATTAAGTTATTTAAATGTGAGACTTCTGGAAAACGTGGCTAGAAATAATCAGCAAATGATACTAAGTGATACAGAGATATATGGCAGGAAATAAAAATGGAAGTGATTTCAGAGAATTAAGTAATCAGGAGTTAACATTATTTTAGCAGAAGACATCGTAATAGGTAGATACTCAATAAGGCAGTGCTCTACTGTTATAAAACTGACCTAAAACTACAGATTCATGGTAATTTCCATGTAAGTCCCTTTCATTTACCAAGCTTTATGTTAACTCTAAGAATTTATTAGACATTGTTTAAAAAAGATTCAACAAGTATAGCTAGGTATGGGACATACATAGGGAGAAAAGAGAAGTCATTGCATAAAGGGAATACAAAAAAATTTCAACAGACTTCAAAAGCATTCTAAGAAATACAATTCAGTGATAAGTGGAAATTTGTAGCTTAGAGAGAATTTAAACAGACTATCTATTGTATATGCGAAGATAGACACTCATTCATGTAAATATTTGATTTCTGCATTTTCCGTCAGAGGAGTATACCAGCAGATAACCCCGAGAGTTTTGTTTTGACTGGATTTTCTGGGTTTTGGAGTTATGGATATCTGTTTTGAGAGGAAAAGAAATTGCTTCAGGGAGGCAGACTAAGATGAAGCTGCTTCTACTGGCTAGAAAGTGCTGTATTCTTTATCATGCTGTATTCTTTATCATGCTGTATTCTTTATCACTCCTCTTCACCGGATGTTTCTACATGCTCCTAGAAATTTAGTTAGGTTTTCAGCTAGATGTGTGAGTGAAGGATAAAATCTGAGCAAAGAAAGCTGAGTGTCATATGACAAGGCATGAAGACTAAACCAGGGGGTTAAAAATGATACTAAGAAGGGAGCCTGCACAGAAAAGGCAGCAATTTCCAGCTGTACAAGTAACTTAAGGCTTGAGCCCTCAAAATGCTTAGTGATGCAAATTTGATTTCTACTTTGCTTGTAGATCCACCAAAGTAAACTTGGTTTCACAAAGACTCTTTAATTAGATTGTATCTGTCTTCTATGTGAAACTAGAAAATGTTTTTTGGGAACGAATAAGGGTTTTTGCTCTGAACTCTGAGGAGAGATCGAGAGGAAGCACTGAGATAATGGTGTGAAGGCAGTTCTTATTTTAGAAGATAGTAAAATAAAAGCTATGATAATGCAGAAGCATGGAAGAAACATAACCCTGGAGGTGGAAGCTGAATTGTAAGACTTGAAGCGAAAGCATTTTTTAATTGAAAAATTAAAGGAGAAGTTTGATTGGTATTTTTCTGCCATGTTTTCAGGATACAAGGTAGCCCTTGACTAGGATTAGGATTTACAACAATAAAGCCACCTAGTATTTGGGAAAGCAGTGAATGAAATGTGCATTCTGCACATTATCAGCTGTAGTGGCCACTAGAACAGCTTGAATTTCACTTTGGCTTCCTTTTCTCATGGGACCTGAGATCTGACCGGTCCTAGGGCCATCGGCCCTAGTAAGACAGAAGGCCAATACAGAGAACGAGAGAAGGCAGTGTCCACGACTCCCATGCTGGATAGCAGAAAAAAGGTTACGTTCAGCAGATGAACTCTGACTCTGGGGGCTCCTGGAGGTGTTCTGAGCCTCAACATAACCTGTAAAGCAGACCTGAACCTCACAGGTACTCACTCTACACACTGCAGAAGAGTCTTTTGGTTAAAGAATAGTAACCAAATTATGAGGGTTCATGGATAATATCAATCCTTGTCTGCCCCAAATATTATCTATACAGTCAATTACATGTAATATAGTATAAGCATTGATTTAGAATGCAAAACCACAATGCAAAGCAACAGTACTTGAACAGTGTAAATTAACATAAAACTTTTTTTGTGTGATGTTGTCCTGTAAATGATATGGGGAGGATTATGTAAAGAACAAGACATTGTGCAGAGAACTTGTAACATTCTAAAGATTAAAACAGGAAAATATCCCAATAATAAGTGATAGGTATAGTTTCTAAGTTTGAACTCACAGAGTAATGTATAGAATTTTACACATTACATAACCCAATATCTGAAAGAAAAGTAGCTTGGAAATAAATAACAATAAATTGTGATCCTGCTGGAGATGCAACATAAATTAAAATTTGGCTTCGGTTATTATTTTTGTAGAAGAACAAGGAGGAGGTTCTTAAACAGCAAATTTGCTATTTGCAAAACTACAGTAGCCTCTAAAAATATGTTAAAAATATGTCAATAAAATTCTATCAGCATTTGTGCTTTGCAGCCATACTATTTAAAATGAGAGAAGAAAAATTTTAAATGTGTTCCAGTGAAGGTATTAATAATATACTAACCAGTACTAATACCTACTCAAGAATTCGTAAGTGTAGAATCAGAAGAACAGAAAATTAAGTAATAGGGATCTTTTCCCTCAAATTCTATATAAGTAGCAATGAAGTGGCACAGACCTGTTTCAGGCATATTTACTTTGACAAGAAATAAATCTCTTTTGTTTATAACCTGTAACTTGGCCACATTCTGATTGAAGTCATTGCCCAAATCAACAGAGAAACTGATTTTTACCCACTGCATCTGCTGCTTAAATTTACAGATGGTGAAAAGTGAAAATGGGCTGCTACTGTAACCCTGTGAGGAGACTGCAGACAGGTTTGAGAGCTGCTACTTCTAACAACTTCTGCTGTGCAACATTATGTTTTGCATAGAAAGTACAGGGATGAACTTAAATCCATCACTTTTCACCTCTTCAGAAAACTGCTGAAGTTTGTGTGTTGAAAACAACTAGCAATAACTAGTAGGCTATAGACAATTTTTGCTGTCTGTTCACAAGTAAGCAATCTCTGAAGAATACATTCTGGGGACTCTCATATGAATAGCTGGTTTTTACATTTGTTGTGATCCCTAGTGGGACACTCCAGTTGCCTACTGTCTTGCAAGACAGAATTCTTGAACTCTGAGTAAATTGCTAGGAAGATCTGATCTGTTCTAACTTCAGAGTTTCACACCATGTATCATATGCTCCAGTTTTTCTCCTAAAAAACACAGCTGTCTTGGAGACAAACATGACTTTTGACATAACTGGGGCCCATCCCATAAAGCAATGTGAAGATCAAGATAAGGAGTGCAGACTGGATCCAATAATGATCTAGGAGCCAGCGTTGTCTGCAGAGCACCAGAGTGATGTAGCTTCTTTTCCCTTTTAGTGACATCTAACAGACCTCTAACTTTCACTAAAATCAGCAAATGGAACTCATGAAGTCTGGCAGATTTAGCTAGAATTGCTTAAAGCCTCAACTATCATCAGTTTTGGACCTACCCCAACTCTGAAAGGGACTATGTATTTGGGGGTGTCTTATCCCTAAGGAAGGTCAAAACCTCATGAAATCTGAGGAAAATGTGGGGGACGGAGCTACATAGAAGAGTGAGCATTGGACCTCAGACTTGTTACTGAAATATTAGCCAAACTAGCGAGACCTGCAGGATTCAGAATGAAAGTTAAAAGGGAAAGGCTAAGTTCCCTGAAATGCAGAGAATCTGAGCAGGGAAAAAACAAAGGAAGCAAGGAGTTTTAAGCTAAGCAAAACAGTTGGAGGGACATCATGAAGAGCAGATTAATCTCAATCCTTGTTGTGCTCTAGCTGCTTTTGTAACATGAAAAAGTTGAACAACTTTTAATTTTAGCCTATAGTAGCTTAATTAATATTAATACTAAATGTAAATAAAGCATAATATAACTATCTGCTAATACAAAGGATAATTATTTTAGGTACATATATTTGTGTTAAATAGTTTAAATGGGCAATTACTGCATCTCAATGCTTAATTAGCAGAAAAAAAAAGAAGAATTTTATTGATGTGAATGTAAAAGAAATACAATCTGTTTAAAACTATTTATTTTCATTTAACTGAACTGCTTTGCCACACTAAAAAAACATTTTGCAGAGGTTAAATAAAGTATTTCATGGCAACCGCTGCTTCTTAGTGCCTGTGTAACAAGAAACATGAGCCAGCCAAAGTTGTGCAAGTTGGTTTTCTTTCCCAGTAAGAGAATGTGGTATCTAAGACCTTGTCCTAACTCATTTTATCCCCAAGAGTAAGTCAAGTAAGTCAAGTATGAACTAATGCCTAGAGGGAAGTCCCTGACTCCAGAAATATGGATTATTTCACATTTATCTTACAATCGGCTCTCAGAGTTCTTAAAATTCACTAACTTGGCAAGTCAGGAATTATCACGAGAAATGAAATAATTTCATAACTATGAAGTCATCTAGCATTCCATGAATATGACACTCGGAGGGTTTGTCCATGCTTGGGCATTATTCTGACCTTTGGATAACAAGCTGCTAGATAGCTTTGCATGGAAACAATTAGAAAAGTGCCATACTATAACAGGGACAACCTGATGTCTTGATCGAGTCATTGTTTTCATTTCAAGGATTTGTATTAATCACTGAAAAAATGTACTTGACAACATTTGTATTATATTTAAACAAACGTACTTTGTATGATTTGAAACAACAAAGGATTGCACTGTTTAGATGAACTGCCATTCTCAAGCACGCTATATTTACAGAGATTCGTATTTGGCATTAACCAAATGAATAAGCTTATAGGGGAATGCCAAGGCTCTCTGACCTTTGTGAAGAAAATTTGTTTCTATCTCAACAGTGTGCAAAAGCCTGTGCTTCCACATATTTTCAGTGAAATTAAATCAGTGCTATTTTTTAGTCTCTAAATTTCCCAGCAAGAGATGGCTGTTGAAAAATGTTAAGAGAGCAGAAATCATCTTGAAATTCTTCCAAGTGTTGGCACAAGGGAGGTATAACTCCCCTACTGCTGGCCAGCAATGTAGTTGAGCCAGGAGTGAGCTGTTATCTTTGCCATCTCCTGGGACATGGGAATCCATCATGACACTCCTGACTGTTTATCGGCCCAATTCTTCAGTAAGTCTAAATCTGATGAGAGCAAAACAGAATGGGGAAACCCTTTGACATCACCGACTGTCAGCTGAAGAATATCTGGAAAATGAATCTGAAGTTCCTACTCACCCACTCCCTTATGTATGATTTAGTTTTCTGATGGACTTTTCCACCTTTCATTCTGCACTTCTATTTTTCATTTAATAAGAAACTTACATAGTGGCCATGAAAATGGAATGTTTTGTGCTGCAAAAGTCTATGACTGAAAGGACAAGCCAAAGATCAATGTGTTTAAGTTTTCCAGGTGTTGGATGGCTAATGCTATACGTCGTGCTGGTGGTCCTTAGCAGTTTGGCTGCAACTAACAGAAAGGTACAGTAATGAGCTTTGATTTTAACTCTTTGACTTTTCACTTTGTTTCAGATAATCTTAATTTTCAAAACTCTTTCCAGTTTGCACCATTATCAAACATACACTATAATCAGAACTACACTATTAGTAGAACTATCTGGAATGATGGTCAAAAATAGGATTCTCAGCAACCACAAAATGGATATAACAAATTTTTAGGAGGAAAGCCTTACTTAGTCCTGGGTTTATTTACAACATTACATTTCTTTCTTCTTCCATGTATTTATAAAAAGGTTTAAATGCTTTTCTTGGCGGTTGCTGCAAAAGCAAATGATAATTGGTTATGAAATACAGGTCACATTTCGCTAGCTTTCTTTCTCTCTCACACAACCAAAGGGAATTACATCAATCATACCTCAAGTGACACTTGATGAGGATCCTGTCTCACTGACATGTGCACAACCATGTAGAGCACAGTCACCTGTTTGGCTTGCTTGCCTGTGGGCCGGGGTATCACAGGCGTTTAGCTTGTATCAGAAAACATACGTCTTTTTCAAAAACATGAAAACTGACATACAGTACTCCAGATTCTCTAAGTCTCCAAAGGCCTCCCCCTGTGTACACACTGTTTATAACAGCTCCTCTGTCACCGGGGTAAGACAGACCTTTATTAGCCTGGCTTCCTCTGAACTTACGCCTTGACTTTGGTGTCAACTGCAACTGTTTACTCTGGCTGAATTTTCTCTGCAGAGATTACCACATTCATGTAAAATTCAGTAGTTTTGCTTCATCGCTAGCTGACATATGAATGAAAACACACTAAATTTGTCTTTTCTGCTTCACAGTGTAGGTTGAAACTTGATGGCACAGCTCCTGTTTAGAATTACCATCCATGCTTCATCTTCTTTCTCATATGCATTTTCTAGAGCTCTAGAGGAGTTAGGAACCCCTGTTTACTACACTTCTCCTAAGATCTGGAACAATTTTAGTAACTCTTTACGGCAGGACTACTGCTGGGGTGGGGTGGCACAGGTCTCTAGTCTCACTCAGCAAGGGCTGTCTATATATTAAGAAAAGAGAAGAAATGGTTTAGCTGTCTCATCAACATTTTCTATTTTTCAAAATTTAAATTGAATTTAAATATATTAAATGTAAGCCTTTTCTTAAATTCAGATGAAAAGCCCGTTTCTCCCTACCACCCAAGTGTTGGTTTCCTTTCTGAAGTAACAAGTGATAGGACAAGAGGAAAGGGCGTCAAGTTGTGTCAGGGAGGTTTAGATTGGATATTAAGAAAAATTTCTTCATGGTAAGGATTGTCAAGCATTGGAACAATCTGGCCAGTGAACTGATTGAGCTACCATCCCTGAAGGTATTTATAAGATATGTGGATGTGGCAGTTAGGGATATGGTTTAGCAGTGGACTTGGCAGTGCTGAGTGACTTTAAAGGTCTTTCAAACTTAGAAGATTCTATGGTTTCATTGAAATACTTCCTGTTTAAAAATATTTTAATTCAGTTTCAGTGTTTATTCTTAAAAAAAAAATCAAAGAAACAGAAACCTTATCATTTAAACTATATAAGTGGGGTGCTTCTCACAATTTCAAATCTTTTCTAATGCAATCACATGCTAAGTTGAGAGCTTTGTCCAGTTTGACCCTGTTCTGCAAACAATTTCAGTGAACAGATGCTTCTGGTAAAAACAATTCATTAAAAAATTCCCCAAACCTCTAATGTACATCTCAGAAGACAGACCCTGATCGCTTAGTTATAAAAACCTGGCAAGCTGTCTTTCTCTTTTTTCCAGAAGCTTCAGTTTCCACAACCGCTCAATTTTACAAAAAGTGTTCATGCACATCCAGTTCTACCCCTGAGTAACTTCAAAACACTTCTGGCTTTCCTCAGTCTATGTTTACCCTTTCTCTTTGTGGCAGCCCCAGTATGTGACTCCTGAAGGAACTGGAGCTTTAGAGATAGTCAAGACCACAGAGCAAACCGAAGAATCAGTGCATAAAGCCACCAGTCAGCTTCAGCAAATGCTGCACTGGAAGGGCTGTTTCTGACATACCTGTGGGGACTTGTGTGAGCGCCAGCTGTACTGGTGACTGTGGAGACTAGCCAGCAAAATATTTTCATCAGTATCCACCTGGCCAAACCGTAGTGTCTCTTGTGTGTCATTACAGATCACGAAATGGCTGAAGACTAACTCCTGTGCCTCAGGGCATTGGTTCTGAAAGGAAAGGGATATAAAAGCCAGTAAGAATCAGATTAATTGCAAGACATTTGGCAGCTGCCTGCCCAGTGGCAACTGTTACAACACAGAAATGCAAGATCTCTTCCATTAGCTTTGGTCTTGTAGCACTCTACTTTCTGCAAAATCTAGTGTTTGGGTTGTCAAAATATATCCCAAGACTTAATATATTTTACTTTATGTTACTGTAAAGCAAAAACTTAACTTTAAAACTGCAATAAAGACTAAATTTCCTAATTTAGGTAAAAAACTTCAACGAAATTCAATTCTGTGGGAAATGACATATCAAATTGGGCAGACAGGGCACTACAAGCTGAGCTGAGAAGCATGAAGAGGTTTCTTCATGCATGACAACTGATCTCTCAGGCTAACAGGTTGCACTTCCTCTTCCCCAGCTGCTACTTCTACTTTGAAATGTTGCTGTGGATCAGCAGAAGGAGGCTCTCTCTTTCCTGATACCACAAGCCCTTAAAAGTAACTAAAAGAAAAACAGGAGGCATGGGGAGAGAATTTTCACAGCTTCATGAGGCTACTTCGAAAATGCATTATGCAATTTATTAGAAAAAAAAAAATAATTATCAAGAGTTTCAAAAGAGTTTTAGATTTTGCAATATTTTTTCTTCAGACTGCAGCATCCTTCTATCTCCCTCTTCCTGCTTTTCATCCGGCTCCTTGTCACTGTTGACACAATAAGATTACATGATAGTCATAAAAATTACCAGGTCTTCTGCCCCTGAAGGCATCAACTATAATCCCCTATATGGGAGAGGTCAAAGTGTGACTGACAATTTGATTTGGAGATCATCTCTTATATCTTTCTGCCCTAGTCACTAGTGGGCTGGCACCTTCCACTTACAAGCAACTATCTAGCAACCGTAACAGTTACTCAAAGAAAGCAACACTTGGAATAGTCTTCATGCAATTTAATGGGTATAACACAAAGAATTCATCTTGTGGTTTTTGTTACCTCTTTTTGACCCATCTTTCTAGCACACGCTTTTGACAATATTTTACTGTTGGTTGGTTACTGTCTTTATAACATAGCCCAGCTGCTCTTTTCTCATCCTTTCTTCCCATGACATTTTCTCTAACATATGGAAGCTCCATGGTTTTTTAGCACTGATTCTGTTTTCCTTTCTTGCTCTCTTGGTGGGCCTTTTAAACAGACATAACAAGGCTAGCACCTTCCCCATCTCTAATCATACGAGTCTCTTAGTTCTTTGATAACAGTGTGCCTGGATGTCTGCAGAAACTCAAGAGATCAAACAAGAGGGAGAGAAATCTTTCCTCATAGATCCCTATGAATCCTCAGTTATTAACGAAAAACAGTTTAATGCATTTGTTGTAGTGCATTCCTGGGTGATACACATGGAAGAGTTTTGCTGAAAAGTGGTGTGCAAGCTATGTCCAATTTAGCATCCTTGAATGCACGTTTACTGCCGTTGTTAGCCTCAGAACCACCTATAGGCAGTATCACAGAATGGCTGGGGCTGGAAGGCACTCTCTGGAGACCATCTATTCCAACTCCTCTGCTAAAGCAGGTTCACCTAGAGCAAGCTGCACAGGACCACATACAGGCATTTGAGTATCTCCGAAGAAGGAGACTCCACAGTCTTTCTGGACAGCCTGTTCCACTGCTCAGTCACCCTCACAGTAAAGATATTTTTCATGATGTTCAAGTGGAACTGCATTTCTGTATTTGAGTTTGTGACTGTTGTCCTTTTGTCTTAATTAGGGCAGGCTGCAATTCCTTTTGTAACTGAGTTTCAGAATGATTGGCTGTATTGGTGCAAAAACTATTCACCCTAGGAGCATTTAGCCGTAAGAATATTTAGAATTAAGCTTCTCTCCAAATCTCATTAATTCTTCTGTATAAGATCAGGTATCTTATGTGCAACAGGAGTCAGATATGCATAACCAAAACTACACTTCTTCCAAGCAGCAAAACTCATTACAGAGAAATATGTCTGTATCACATTCAGTAGCAGATCTGAGTGTGCTAAAGGCTGACATTTACAGTGCCACTTCAGAGTGCAGAGTTTATTTTGGCATTTTCTAGTGGAGGATCTATGACTTTTTACTGTCAAGCTGCCATACCCACATACCCATAAGTCTACCGCAAATATATATATTTTCCTGTTACAGCTTTGCAAAATGTTCTGTTTTAAAAGGGAGGATTTGCTATCCCCAGAGCTCAGCATGCTGTTATAGTCAAACCTAGGTTTAACCCCAGGGGCATTTAAGAAATGCTTTTTTTTTTTTTTACTCCAATACATTTTCTTGCTGATTACACAGAGACTGGAAGAACAACACCAGAAGCTGATAAACTTCCTTCTTTTTGCCTTATTAACTAACTTAGTTTCAAGTAAGTAAACATAATCTGGAGGTTCTTGCATTTTCCAAAGGGAAAAGAGAATCTAGTAGGCTTTTGGCAGGCATAGAACTCCTGCATTGTCCTGGAGGAATGTTATCCCATCAGGAATTATTAATAGAGTTCACACATTTTGCTGCTGCTGAATGATTGTAATTAATCATTACTCTTAAACACTAAGTTTTCTACTAGAATCCAGTGCTTTTAACAGCAACACTTCTCTAAGTTAAGTGAAAGAGGTATTTTAAGCTCAATTTTATAACAGTTCCAAAGTTTTTAACCAAGGAAACACTGAGATTTGCATTGGTCCATGTTGCCAGGCTTAAGACAAAGCCACTGATGCCTCAAGTCTTGGTAGTAAGAGATGACTAAATGAACATCGAGGAAGCTTGAGCTCAGTATATCCACTACTGACTTTACATGCAGGGTTCTAGGCCACTGTTAGGCTCCTTGCAGTAAAGATATTCTTCCCAGTCAGAATACTACCTATGGTTCTCAGTCCCTGGGGATCTGCAGCAGCTCCCTGCACCCATCACAGGGAACTGGATCCCACACTGCTGCTCAAGTAGAACCTTCTAGGATAAGAAGAAAAGGAGAAAATAAAAACTCAGCAAAAGGATGGAGTGAGGAAATCTTGATTGCCAAAAGAGAGTCTAGAGAAACTAAGCATAATGAAAAAAAATAGAACTGGGCCATTTGTGTGGCAATGATGCTGAAGGGCTGTATGATGACTCCAGGAGTTGAAAACACCTAAGTGCGGATTAGGAAAAAAAATCCCTCTCTGAATCAAAACAGCAAATCAAAAGAATCAGCAAAAGATCAACAGTCTGAAACAGATAGAGACGATGGTCAGTTCCTGGGGGACAATTTCCTGCCCCTCTTTAGATCATTTTTCAGCTGTTCTTTTCTCTCAGAGAGGCCTGGAAAGTATCTCTCCTTTACTGGGCTTTCAATTATTTTGTGGATTCTATTCAGAGAAGGGGAAAAACATCCCACATGACACTAAGTCACCAGGCTTTCCCTAGTCACTCAAGACTTTCTGCTCATGTCTCAGCTTATAGCTATTTCAAAGCATTTCTGGATCTGGAAAAAACCCGAAACAAAACCCATCATAAAAGCCTAGGCCCCTTTATATGTGCAAAGTTATTTACTTTGTGCTTCACAAGCTACCGAAGACCTCTGCAAGCCTTTTCTCTCCCTCTCATGTACACACACACACTCTCACCTAGTAATGTTTTTTGCACAAGAAAGTCTTTAGCTATTTCTTATCTCCCTCAAAATTTCTCTAAGAGAAAAGAACATTTTCCTTAGGATTCTCATAGCAATGTCCTGACATCGTCAGCTAGAAATTTTCTGTATCTATTTCCTTTGTTCTTTGTGCTTACGGTAGAAAGATGGGAAAACTACTGTGATCGCAAGACATCATTTTGATTGATCCCAGCTTATTAAGAAAACTTATGTAACTGCTAACAGAAAAGTTAAGCACCATGCAGACTTGGAGGAAAAGCAGTTCTAGTGGTTTAAAACAGGTTTAAAATGGGAGCTTTTGTAACTTCTGAGGAGTTATGGAAAACATTTGCAATGTGGGACCACAAAGGAAAAGCTTTTTCCCAGGAATAACACTTAGTACTGTACCTGGGGAGCTGTTTTCTCAGCTGACCCTCTGTCTCTAGTTATTGTAAAGAACTAATGCTGTAAAAAAATTTGTGAAAGCTTAAATGCCCAAATAAAGGGAAAACCCCTCCACACCCTCCCCTCATGTATATTCATCATAGGAGACATACATTTCTATCTCACTTGATAGTCTGTATGTTATTACTCAATTTAGTTTTAACATAATTAATAACAAACTCAATGTCCCCTGCCCAAGTTCTTTGATTACTAAACCCATTACTCTAGCTTTGCATTTAGATGTGCATTAGGCAGTTACTGCTTGTATTTAAACAGGGATTTCAGATTAGACAGTGAAATATGTCAAAAGGGGAAACTGTTTTTTAAAAGTGTTAATCCTCTCAGATTTTCAGCATGTGACTTAGAAGTATAAAGCAAATTGTGTGCCTAGTGTTTTTCAGTTTAATCTACTTTAAAAATGTTCACATTACTCACACAAAAAAAACCCCAATCCCAAACCAAAATAAACAGCAAAATCAGTCCATATCTAGGAAACAAAGACACTGAGAGAGGCTTCTGGTAATCCTGAGCTCCTGACCTAAAGGTGCAGGGCCAGATTGTTTCATGCTTTATCTGTCTGTCTACTGACTACAAACAACATCACTTGTTTTAGGTATTAATCCAGTAAAAAATATATGAAGAATTCAAATAACCTTTCCCGGTTATTAAATTCATGCTTCTATTTGCAGCGTTTATATTGCATTTTGTGTGACCAGCAAACATCAAAAAATGCTTATTATTGGGAGATTTATTGCCTCTGTAGTGCATGCCAACCTCCCAGTCTGGAGGTAAATTCACATAAATAAAATCTTGGCAATAATTAATTTAATAAGCCATTTTGAACCCACTTGTGTGCTAACTGTTCCCTAATTTCAAAGCAATGCAAGTTTTTAATCTCAAATACTCAGGGCTAGATACCCACCACATCAGAACATGGTGGCAAGTACCCTTGACATGAGAGGAAACGAGAAAATTGCAGCAACAATTACAGAAGTATATCCTCCTGTGGCTCATGTTAACATTGCCAAATCCGTGTATAAATCAGTACCAACTATTCATAGAATGTACCTGTCAGCAATATACTACGCGACATATGGCTCTACTTAATCAAATATACAATTCTATTTTTTTCAACTCAGAATATTCCTTCAAGGCACAGAGTAGTCAGTCAGTCATTCACACTATGATGTGGTTTAAAACATTTAAATATTTATGCACCATATTTTATTTATATGTATAGCTCTGTCTGAGAGATCTTTTTCTTTTTTTTTCATCCTAAGAGGAAACTGACCTTTCTGAAGGCCATTTTGCAGTAGTTCCACACATGTCTTAGATGAGGGGCTAGCACTAAGTCAGAAATATTTTGGGTTTAAACAGCATATGAAGGACTCTCTTATACTTTCTATGTTTGTTTTTTATTAAAAGCATTGTTCAAAATATGACAAAAAACAGAAATTGGAGCTACAAAGATTTTTGTTCACATTGATATTTGAGCCAGCTGTAAAGATTTGAATCACACTAGATCTTGTTTTATGAATGTCCTTTTGCAACAAGAAAACCATGGAATGCCCTTAAAAAAGAATTTTTTGAT
This sequence comes from Serilophus lunatus, assembly GCA_013399895.1. Classification (NCBI taxonomy): domain Eukaryota; kingdom Metazoa; phylum Chordata; class Aves; order Passeriformes; family Eurylaimidae; genus Serilophus; species Serilophus lunatus. Next base: position 864,508 of record VXBA01001336.1, read on the forward strand.
ATAAAACAGATGTTTTATCCTTTTTTGGGGGCTTTGTTATTGTAGTGCCATGATAGGCAATTAATTCCCAGGCTCCACATAGGTCTTCAGGCAGATGAAGAGAATGATTTGATTTCAAGGCTATAGTGGAGCAAGAGAATTACAGGCCTTTGAGGGGTCATTGCAGAAGCAAGGTTCCTTATACTGCACTGGCTTCAGCCATTAATGCTGCTTGCACAGACTGTAATGTGAAACGAGTGTTGAACTTCAATAAGGATGGAAGTAGTAGCTGGAAACAATATGCTCTGGTGTTCAGATCGAGCTGTGCTTACATATCACGTGTCATTCACCTTTTCATAAATTAATGGAATATTATGCATTTCGAGACCAAGATTTTGATTATTCTGATATAAACCCATGTAGTTTCCCTGAGATTTAAGCAGTTTTGGCTACATTTACCTTTACATATAGCGATCATTGTCTCCTCCACTGCTATCACAGAATTAATGTTTATTAGTAAAAACAATTTTCAGTATAAATTAGAGCTTTTACATAACGAAATATTTGTAATGAATGCAGCTGTTACTCTAATTTGCTATTAAATGAATCACAATATCTATATCTTTTCTCATTATTGTATTTGCATACCTGCTGCCAAGCTTGAATTGCTGTATTTAGAGAATGAAGTGCATATTGGCCAAAGTTGATGAAAATGGGGTCAAGCATTATCGTGCAGCCCAAAAGTCTTCCTGCTGTGCTGGTGGAAATAGCAATCTGCCCCCAGATTTTGAAAGGTTTCACAACGTTCTGCATAGTCACATTTCGGCACTCCAAAAGTTTACAGTCAGCTTGAGTTGAAAACTGGATCTCCTGGAACATCGACTCATCATTCCATTGACGAAGATATAAATGAGGTTCATCAAAGGAAACTATCATGTATTCTAGTTCAGATGGCATGTTCTTATCAGATAAAAATGGCTGAAGAAACTTTGGTGGTGCTGAAAAATGAAAGAACAAGCAAGACTAGAACATCACCATTGCCACATTCTGTATGTTTTTGTAAATTGTGTGTTAACTGCATGTACATAAGATGAACACAAGTAAAATTCATTGAAGAGTTGACATTCCCAAACTATGAAACGAATGCTGTTCACAGTGTTTGTTAGATGTAAAACAGTATTGTAATTAATAGCAGTATTATAATTAATAGCAGCTGCAAACAAAGAGTATCTGCAAACCAAAATCTTTTCATGGTAAATAGACTAACCACCAAACTGCTTTATCTACACACTGCTCAATAGTTCAGATTGCTGCCTATTTGGAACACAGACCATGTTTCTGTGAGAATTTTTGCTGTAGTAGATGTATATGATATTCCACACACAGCACATTATGAAAACAGTAACAATTAGCAATATACTATTTGCTGACATGTGACTGTGCAGGCTAACAGGCTCCACAATGGAAGCTGTCTCTGCTGCAATTATGGACAGTTCAAGACCACAAACCCACCGAGATGTGACATATTATCCATAATCACAGAAATGAAACAAAACAGTATCCCGAAACTGAAGTACGAGAAATATATCATAAAAAAAGATTTTACCGTGTTCATTGAAGTCTCAGTCCCTCAAAGTGCTGAGCACTGAGGCAACAGACACTGCAAAGCTACTTGTGTAACATTAAGCATGTGAATATTTCTATTGATGTTATTATTTATGTTGCTGGAAATACTCACATGGTTAAAATTAGCGTATGTTCTAGTGCTCTATAGATTTGGAACCAAAACACTCATCCCTATCCAGGTTTAAGCCCTATTATTCTACAAAAGCTTAATGGATACAGTAAGTTTTGTGCTCCCTTCATGTATAACATAGCACAAAGGAGCCCCAAAACTTAAGGCCTTTAGATGCTGTAACAGCAGCAACAATAGCATTAACTCAGTTGCTGTTAAAAAATGAAACAGCTGGGTTTGATTTTAATCTGATTTTGCCTTTTTCAGTATATGTACTTTTAAAGACTGAGCATCTGGAACTGGAGTGTAATACTGAAGAAGATTATGTACTGATAGAGGTAGCTGATAGACAAGAAATTATTTTCCAGTCATTGAATGTCATTCTTGACATGATTTGATGATAATGAATATATTGTAATACTTAGAGAAACACAAAAACTACTCACAAAAGAAGGCTGTCCCTGTCAAAACTATCAAAGAAGTTTGCCCATCTTCCACAGAAAGCATTCCTGGCATTTGAAAATCAGACAAAAATCTGAAGATCTCTTGGAATGTATTTGCGATTAATGCAATGACAGAGAGCACTGAACAAAACCAGATGTAGCTGCAAAAGTGATTATAACTGAAATAACAGTTAAATCTGCAGTTATCAGAGCTCTTCTAAGGAATTTTACTAAGGAGGTTGAAAAATCTTCAAATATTTTAATAGTACTGTTAATATGCCGGAAAATGTAAAAGATCAAATTCATTCACTGAGATGGCTCAAAAGTGAAGTGGCACCTGCTGTCACTAATCAGAGTATGAAAAACAGGCGCCTTCTACGGTTACCCATTCCGGAGGCAGGAAGGGGCTGATTGGCCTCACTGCCTACTGAATGTACTTTCTCAGTGCACAGAAGTCATTGGTTTTACCCTGAAGCCTGTACCACTGTACAGGCTGTTTGTGGTAATTTATTTCATGAATGCCTGTTTGAATGAGACAGCAGAGGAGTGGTTAAGCAGCATGTACGAGCTATATGCTTTAATTATTCTATATAAAGGAGCACCTACCTGTGCCAAGTTGATCAAGATGATGGCATAGGTGGACTTCCAAATAGGTAAATTGGATCACCACACTTAGTGATGGCACAAACCAAGGAGTAAAACAGGAGTCAACCCTGGTACAGGCTGCTAATGCCGTGGGGGTTACAAGCTGATCACATGCGCTTTGGGAGCCAGATTCGCTTTCCGAGCTGCAGAAGGTAGATAACAAAGTAGTACTTTCAGCACTTCCATGATTTTACCACTTTACAGTAGGACATGACCACATTCTGTGCTCAGTCACAGTTTTATTTTAGCTGCTAATGTCAGTGTCTGTACTTTTTACAAAGCAGAACATAACAGATAAGATTGCAATCCAACTACGCCTTTATCACTATACTTGCAATTTACAAACACTTGAATCACAAACCCCAAACATATTTACAGAAAATAAACCCAAAAGACCTCAGGTATCTTTAATTGTTGAAATAGGTAAACTCCTACATTATCATTATTTAAGAGTGAATTGAAAATTAATCTAGTCAAGAAAATGATGATTTTTTTTTCACTTGATTTTAAGGAAACCAACTTGCAACCATCAAACTACTTCTATACTTCTGTGCATGAACCCTGTCCCTGTAAGCTTTATTTCCATTGCTCTTCTCAGTCTATAATCGTAATTTAAAAAGAATCTCCAAGTGTTATAAGCTCAGCCTTGAGCCCTTTACTAGTTACCTATTACAACATATTAGCTACACTTTTTTTCTCATAGCTGCGCTCCTGACACCATGAATTTTCAATAATTATCTTTCAGTTTCTTGAGAGAAACTAACAGTACATCAGAATTCTACAGGCTGCTGAGACAGCACTGAAGTACAAATAAACATTCTAATTTAAGCCGAATCTATCTTTAATGTTCCTTATTCTCACTGCCTTTGAAGTTTGGTAATAAAGAATTTTAGTTTAAAAGTTTAGACTTGATTCAAGAGAATTATGTCCACAGCCTCAGTCAAATACTGCCTTTATTTTTAAAATAAAATTTAGTGAAGGATAAATTAAGGTCAACTTAATATTTCTGTCAGAAAGTCATTAGCTTCTATAAAATACCACAAATGCATTTTCATTGACATTTTAAAGATGTTTGTAATTCAAACGTAAGTTTAAATTTGAACATTGTCTTTCAAAGCAAAACGTCTCATGATTTTAGGACCAAATTTTTCATCATGCAGTGTGTTTTACTTCAAAATAATGCACAAATATAGTAGGCACTAAAAATGTACAGCTGGAAGTGCATGGAATTCCATGGATAGGTAAATTCATAAGTATTATTTTGTGTTACGGTAACTATCTACTATAGTATTTATTTATAGAGCTTAAATCCAACTTTAGATTTGTGGACACAAAATACTTATGCAGCAGTAAATTAACTCAAAAATCAACTAAAATTAACTAATTATCCAAGAGCCCTGACAGGATATTAAGAATGGATTAGGTTGGTAAAGGATGAAGCATAAATGACTTAATCAGAATTTCAGCTGCTTTCCTGTGCTTCTTCATTTCTTCACATTGTCAGTTTGCATTCCAAAATGGTGTTGTAGGCCTTCTGAGAACAAGCATCTTTGGAAATAAAGTTGTTCTTTGGACCACAGTCAGAGAAGCAGGATGCTTTTCTTCGGTTTGCCATGAATATTTCTTATATTGTTGGAACAAAGCATGGAAGCAAATCCAAAAGGAACAAAATTCATATGCTGATTTAGACAACTAAGTACTTTAGGACCTGTGAAACTGGTTAGTTTTCTCAGAAAAATTATCAATATTTTAAGATTTTTTTTTCTCATTGCATTTTGATTAGAAACAGAAGCCCAGGAACATATAAAATGAAAGCAGAAAAAGGGTAGATAGGTACAAACAAATATTAACCAAACTATGAGGAACTTTAAAAAAATGAACTTTGATACTCTGAATTAATTAATTTAAACAGCTGTAACACTAACTGCAGTAAAAAGGACATTTACTTTTGAAATTTTAGTTTTATTCAGAAAACGTACCTTTTTTCCTCAGAAACCTATTTCTTGAGCCACCTATCAGTGACTCAGCATTTTTATTTCTTTTGATATGTTTTGGAGATGCATATTTTTGTAGAATGAAACCCAAACAAAACCCTCTAGTTCTGTATTTAGTCAGATTTTATGTACCTGCATTTTACTTAATTGAGCATTTTACTGTGGTGGGACTTTTGTCATTTCTTGCTCACAACCAAAATGACCACAGAGTAACATGACATGCTTGATGCAGAAGGAAATATGGTAGAAGCTTCGCACTGGGGAGATAATGTATAATATTTAGCCATATTTTGCTCCAATTTTTTTGCCCCACATGCAGCAGAGCAAGTGGAGGTAATATTCCGGAATTTAAAATGTTGAGAACAAAAAGGTTCAAAGCCGTTTTTTGTTTCCTCATGGAGAGTCACCTTAGAAAAGGAAAAGGTCCACCACTGAAACAATTCCCTGCTAAATTCAGAATCCAACCACATGCTCAAGAACTTATCCAGAGAGAAACAGCAAATGAAGGTGGGACAATGTTGCTCCATGGGTCAGAACTGGCCTTGCATCCTCTTCCCCTACTAGGGAGGGACAAGCACTAACAGTGGTAAACTGAGAGGAGCAGGACAATATTTGCTGAACCACGGTTTCGAAGGAAGAAACCTTCTGGAAAGAAATGCAGCGAGGATTCTTTCATGACTTTTTTCCCATCTGCCCAGATTTTATTGAAGTGTGATTGTTTTATCTGTGAGGAGATCCATTTGATTGAAGTAGAAACCATATCCGGAATTGTAGCCTCCATGTCATTAAGAAAATAACAACACAGTAACAGTATAAAGCAGTTACAGTACAAAACATACTAAAAGCAGCAACTAAATTACTATAGCATTTTCTTAAAGAACCCAGCTGTAATAAAAAATCATAATATTGAATGAACAGCTTTTAAAGAGGGACTGTAGTCACTACCATGACCCTCTAATTTTAAATTACATTCTATTTAAACTTGTTGCCTAGGTAGACTTCAGTCAGACTTGTAGCACTGCCACTGTCTCCTTTGACCTTGCATAAAAATCAAAGACACACTCCTTCACCACATGCTGTGCACAAACAGAAAAGAAAACAGCGTTAGCTGAAAAATGAGGAAAATTTCTATTAAGTCCTGGTGAACAACAGTAGGAACACTAATATCAGAAGTAGATGTGATTGAGAAATTAAAATTTGAGTATGAAGTGAATACAATACAAAAACATCCTCACATTTCTTGGCTCCCTTGGAGCTCCAAAATGCAGTGTGGACTGTCCACCATTTTTCAACTGCAGACAAAAGGAATAACTAGATTCTACTGCTTTGTGTTTGGCACAACATGCTGAGGGATGGGTGCAGAAAAACCAGAGGAAAGTTTAAATGAAACTGACCTGACTTTCACACAAGAATATTTTTTTTTTTTTTAATCCTAGGAAATATCAGGATTTTTAAAATGGAAAATACATATGTTTGAAGTAATTATATAAGTTATGATATTTCACATCATGCAAAGCACTTCAAGTTAATTATATGGCAACTGGGAACAATGACTTAGCAGTGACCTGCATTATTCTTGTTATTTTAAGAATGGAATATTTAAACGAAAAGTGCCATTTGTGATGAAACTACAACATGGGAAAATATCCACTGGGAAGAAGAAAGAGACCACTTAACTCATTTAATTTATGATTCAAATGCTGGTTTGAACCCAAATTGTTAGAGGTCAAAATCCAGTACATCATTTACTTTGAATAAAAGCTAAAACAATTAGCAAGAAATATGATCATGATTCCTCACTTGAATTTTTAAAAAGTAGCAATTTAAGGCTTATTTTAAAGTTTTTGTACTTGTTTCATGGTTTGTATCTTAAGGCATTTTCAATTACTATTTTACATTAGTATGTCAGTAATTATAAAAATACTGTTTAAATTAGGCAGGAGATGCACAAATATATAAAACATCTTGCAATATAACCCTTTTAAAGAAAAAATTCTAAAATACTCGCAACCAAACCAGGGAGGGACTTTAGTGTCTCACCAACCAAACAGAGCTATGATTTGTTAGTCATGCAACATGAAAATGCAACCTATAAGAATAATTTTGTTCTGTGATAATTTCCTTGTAATCCCCTATTTTAAGATCTTGGATAAACAGTCATTTATGCCATATATGACTTATTTTATAAACGTTGTATTACATCCCCAAAAAGATGTGAAATTATTTCACTTGGGACTTCAGACTTGTTCATTCATTGAATAAACATTCATAAATGTTCATTCAAACCTTATACATACATGAAATAATGAATAGGCCACAAAATTCTTAAAAAAAATGACATACATATACTATATCCTTCCCCAGAGAGCTCCTGCATTTTTATACTTCCAATTAGTTCCCGATCGATCTCAGAAAGAGCTTGCATGCCACAGGATTAGGATCATGACATCCTTGCATATTCCCATATTCATTACTGGTTGATATACTTCAGCCTGCCAGCTACTGCTCAGCATATCAGCTGAATCCACATCTAATCACAAACCTTGTTGTTCTCCTGTCACATGAACCACATAAGTTTCATACTTCATAATTTATGTTAGGAATCAGTAATAAAGTACTTAAAACACAAGGGACCATCTCTCTGTTATTAGCAATTAGCATATCATAGAGGTTATCACCTAAAAAAACTCTGAAGAATTTTAAGGAAAAAATATTATCATTGAGCAGCAGCTGCATGCATATAGCAGCTGTTAGTCTGACCCAAAATACACATCAAACTAAGAAAATAAACTTCTACAAGACTATTTTCGTACTTCTATACAATTAATAGTGAATTAAATTTTCTAATCAATCATGCAGTTGCAGCTTGTAATTAATGTCAAATCATCACAAGCCTCCAGAAAAAGTGAGATTCAACTTTCGCAAAGTGCTTTATACAGCTCTTGAAGATCCCTCAGCGTTAGAATTCCCTGGTCTAACACTTGGCATTGACTTTAAGCACAGCTCCTCATGGTTCTTCTCACAAGTCTGTAAGATCTCATGTTAAACACTTGCTTTAGTAACAATCCCAATAGTGAAATTTGCCATGACATGGGAAGTGTCTCTCTGTCTAAACCAGAAAAGTTTGGCATTTTTTTGTCAAGTAGACCCTAGAACATATTTTAGAGTGCTTGGTGATAAGAAACTATCCATAGTGGTAGCACTGTTTGTTTGATAAAGCCATTTTTTCGGTAAAGTTACTGCCAACATGGACTTCCTACATGCTATTAGGGCCTAGAAAGGCTGGCCTTCTCTGCAGGTCCACAGTATCTGTCACCACCTCCTAAACAAGGCTTCCCCTTGATGGAATGTGATCATTTGGGTCTTAACCATTACCTTAAATTTATTCTGTAGCTGTAACTATATGTATTTCAGTGCTTGTGCACTGTCTCAAAACCTCCAGGTCAGTGACATGTGAGTGTCATGTTTGCTCTGTCTCCAAGAAAAAGCCAGTATGCCTCACAGACCCTAGGTCAAAGCCTCATCTCTGAGGAACATCTGCTCTTGTTCTGTCTGACCCACTCAGGAGCACTCTTGACTTGTTAGGTCTAACTCTTTCACATCAGTCCTTCCTGCACTTATCCTCAAGAAAGCCTGCAGTGCAGTCTTGTCTGAAGTTAGTGTAGAGCGATCAGTTTGAATTTCTATCATAGCACCACAGACCAGGTTGGGTTGGAAGGGACCTTAAAGATCACAGTTCCAAGTCTCTTGCCACGGGCAAGGACGCCTGCCACTAGACCAGGTTGCTCAAAGTCCCCATTCAGCCTGGGCTTGAATACCTCCAGGGGTGGGACATCCTCAAGTTCTCTGGGCAACCTGTTCCAGTGCCTCACCAGTCTTTGAGTAAAGAGTTTCTTCCAAATGTCTAATCTAAACCTGCCATCCTTCAGTTTAAATCTATACCCCCTTCTCTTATCACTACATGCCCCTGTAAAAAGTCCCTCTCCAGCTGTCTCCTCGAAGCCTTCTCTTCCTCAGGCTGAATAACCTCAAGTCTCTCAACCTGTTTTCATAGGAGAGGTACTCCAGCCCACTGATCATCTTCATGACTCTCCTCTGGACTCCCAACAGGTTCACATCCTTCTTATACTTGGGGTCCCAAGAGATGGGGTCTCATGAGAGCAAACCCATGCCTCCAAATGGAAAACACTGCTGGGGCAGGGAATATAACTTTTTCTCTTCTCTGATTGAAATCAGAGCTTTCCCTTGTGTATCTTAGAGGTTTCTGGCTTCTGAAGCTCAGCCTGACCTACACAAATCTAAATTTCCACTAACTTACTGTTAGTTCATGTAGGTGTAAGCTACACTTTTTAAAACTGTTATAAACTCCCCAGGCCACCAAAACTTTCAGGACTAATGACTCTGCAATCTCTGTACAGGTAGGTGGCAGTTTAAGGTGCTTTCCCTTGACTTCCCTCTTTCTCTTCTGTCTATTTTCCTTCAAATGCTTCAGTAAGGGGGGGTGAATGTTTTTTGCTACCTACTTCCCTCTCCTGCTACCCCTGTGCAGTGAACTGCAAATGCCTCAGTTCAATTCCTGTTCTTTCTGAACAGTTACAGCTCATTAGCTTATCAGCTCTCTCAATGAAACACTGCATATAGTGATAAACCCTTTTTGAGCAGAAAACAATAAACATGATTACAGCGCTAAATGCCTTAATGAAAAAGAAATCCACTAAATTTCACTATATCATTTCCAGTTCCCACCGAGTTCACATTTCTGTGGTGTTAAGCTGACCAGGAAGGCAATTCTGCCAGGGTCCCACATTCAGAGGAATTAACCTTGTCTAAAACACTTAACTTCTCAATGATGAAAATGCATTCTTTCACAATTAACATCAAGAATCATTTCCAACCTGATACTATTAATGGAAACCAGATGTTTAATTTTCTTCATTGATTTTGTTAGCCATGTTTGTATTCTCTGATTTTTCTGTAGCTTTGTGCAACACATATGTGCATGCTACCTACTCATTCAAGCCTGTGTTCAAACACAGGCAGCAAATACCAATCAGCAAATACCAATGATTCAGCAGAGTAATTTTTACTTTTCAGCTCTAAATGTAAAATGTTAAGAAGCATATCGAAAGCAATTCCATTTCTGCTTCTGGAGAGAATTTGTACTCATTTCTTCTTACTCTACCTATTAACCAAAACTGAATGAATGCAAATAGAGTGAATATCTGTCATTGCACATTGTTTCCAGCTGTAAACATAACGAAAAATGGATTCCCCATTGGTTTGAAGGAACCAATTAAATCTTGTTTTACTGTTAGCATAGTAAGCAAACTGTGTGAATAATAATGTAATGCTTTTGAAATACTACCGTTTTGTCCAATATATTTAAAATAGACTGATTATTTTAGTCATTAACTAGCACTGAGGAGAGAATAAAGGTGATGTAAGAGTATTGCATGGAAGAAGAATGTTTACTAGTACATTCTAAAATAGATTGTGCCTCAGCCTTATTTTGTTAATTTGTTAATTTTACTGCTTCCTGCAGCAGAAATGTTTCAGGATATGACCTGCTTGTTTCCACTTTTCAGTAATCCTTGTATTCAGAAAATGGATGGTTATGATGCTGCCAGGCTGCCTATGTTCTGTGCACACTCCATGCCCTTGCATGAAGGTGAACTACAGCCTGAAGCTCATGTAAGACAAACTGCTCTTATCGCATATGTGAAAACAGTGTCTAATTTCCTAAGTCTCTTGAGAGACATTTCTCAAGAGCGTAGCATTAGATGTCTCTCTTTCCCTCCTTCTTTTAAAATTACCTTTGGTCATCAGCTGTGTTCTGGTTGCTGTTCAAGACAATCCTCCACAAATCAGAGGCTATGAGCTCTTTCTGATCGTTCACAAGGTTGATACTGGGCAGCTGCAGTTCACAGACTTTGCTTTCTGATAGACTGAATTCCCGGAATGCAACAAATGATTTCTGAAGCTCATCCCAATACTCCAAGCTGCAAGGAATCTGTGATAAAAGGGAGAAGGCATAATTAATTTATGCTTGATTGCAAATATCATGGGTTTTCTTGTGCACACCAAAAGTGTAAAACTAATTAAACAAAATAAATTTTCATATAGAAGATCAGAACTGTAACCATTACATAGATCCTGTGCTGATTTCACTTAAATTAATATATTTTTAGAACATCATTGCAGACTAACTTTTCTAACTATTTCCAACTAATTTCAACTTTCTCTTCCTCTGTACAAAAACAGCTACTCTTCCACAGCACTCATGAGTAAACAGGACAATTCAACTAATTATTATTTGTATTATGCAGCCATAAAAATCCATCAAGTATCTTCACATCATGGTATCAAAGACATTCTCATAATTAAATTTTTCTTGAACTACTTCTTTTAGTATTATTACATAACAAAATATAAATTTATTAAAATCATCAATGATGCAGAGAAAAAAAATGTGATAGACATCACAATGCCTTGTGGGCCAACACACTGCTAAAAATCCTGGGTGAAATAAAGAAGTACTTATAATCACATGATCTTTTCTTTCAAGGAATATGTTATTTAGGCAAACAAAGACAAACCCAATCCAATAAATACATAGTGCCTTCTGCTTAATCACATGCCTAATTTTAAGTCTGTAAATACTTCACTTGGATTATTTCTGGATGCATCACAGAACTGGAGAGAATGTTATTAGAGACATTTCTAAAGACAACAGAAAATCAGTTTTAATAAAATGATATATTTTAAAGGGTTGTGTCCTAGGCTCCCTTGTTTTTTTATTTTGGCAATAGCATGAAAATGAATGAGAATATGAATTTAAAACAAATGCAAACTCAGTCAGCTATGAAGATTTTAGAATTAAGATACAGAAATCCAGTTATAGCAGTTGCATGTGCTCAAGAATTACTAAAAGTCAAGCTGACATAAAGCAAATAGTAAGAAAAGGATGCATATGTATGTGCCATCACACTTTTTATCCCTGTATGTCTGTGTATAGACATGCATACATAAATAATCAGGAAAAAAAAAGAGGAATGTTGTAGACATGCAAGCGTATCTAGAAAAAGTTCTATAAGTAATCTGCCTTGTTATTCAGTAAAGACTATAAAGCACATGGAGGTGACAGCAGGCTAATTAACAGGAATGAAGGTTAAGAAGGAAAATTCAGGGAGCACAATGGTTCAAGCTGGAGAGGGCAAAGGAACATAAATAATCACCAAAGAAATCTGGAGGAATTAACATGTAGAACCACAGAGCTTGAAAGATGGATTTTTACTACATCTGTCAAGTCATAGTGTTATGTGAAGATGGAAAAAACCCACCACAGTCACTCCATTTTTTTTAGTTTAAGATGTAGTACAAAAAGAAAATTACCTAATAAATGCCAGCAAAATTCTGATGCCAGTAATGCATGTATCACAGAGTACTATAGCAATATCAATCAGGAGAGCTGATTTAATTTCAAAGACTAGAGTCTGAGAAAATGGGATTGATTTAATATCAAAACCCACAAGTTATAAACATAAAGATAACAACACATTTGTTTATAAGTTGCATATTCAATTGGAAACGGTGAAGATACGTAAATGTCAGCCAGAAAATTATGCGGCAGTATGATGATGCTTGGAAAAAGCAACTGCCATCCTGATGGACACCAGGTGAGACATTTCCAAAAGCGAGGGACAAATATTAACTGACTTGTGTAATACACGAGTGGGGACTCATTTGAAATATGGCACGTGTTTCCAAGTCTTTATCTTAACATTGTATTAACTCCTGCTATGGAGTATTGAGGACTAAATGAAATTAAACAATGGGAATATGACTGCTGGACCCAGACACCTCATAAGAGATCAGAGAAGAAGATGGGGAGGTTCAAGGACAGCCTTGATGATCATGACAACTGGTTTTAAATGCTTGATTTATAAGCATTAATAAGATGAACAAAATTGAACAAACATTGCCCAAATGGGAGGAGGCTGGGCTTGATCTTTGTTCGTTCTGCATTGACTCTACAATAGTGCTGTGCACAACACGAACAATAAGAAGTATCAAATTATTGCATTTGTGGCCATATTTCAAAGTCACACATTCTTTTTACTCTAGTCCCATTATAGAGTTTTAGACATTTTCATGACTTTTCAGTGTTGAATTATTTGAATGTTTAATGCCTGTGGACACACACTCAAGACTGATACGCTACTACATCAATGTTCCTATCTTTCAATTACAGATACCTCTAAAAAATTCCCCTATGTTAACAATGAACACATAAAGAACAACTATCATCTGCTATCTTTCCTACTACATTATGGAGCCATTCACACTCTCATATTTCTTTTTTTTAAAATTCCACTGGTAATAAAATAATTGATTTTTTAAAAAATATTGCAATACTTGGCGTATTTTCTATAGCATAAACTCTTGGAATTCTATAATTACAAAAGGATCTGCATAATTTCTGACAAAAGGCTGCTCTTTCATGATTGCATAGATACTTCTACATACAGCAGCATTTGTTTTTATTTGCTTTTAAATCTTAGTCCTTAAAATACCTTGAGATTCTTTCAATATAGTAGAATAATTGATTTAGTCTTGTACTTCCTAATTTCTATCAGCACCTGAATTATCTTTTCTTATCAATGTTGTTGAGTAACACGTCTGCAACAAAACTCTCAAACAGTTATCATGTTATTTAGGATATTTATTTTTATTTATTACATTTCAAAATAAAACTGTTTTTAAATACACAAGTCTCCCTAATGAAAAGCTCACAAAATTGATTCGAATGGCATTCTAAGAGAGGCTAAGCAAGGTGATGAATTCTATTCCTACTAAGATTAATGCACTGGAAGAAAAAGTTAAAGAGCACAATAATGGAATTTCCTAAGTGGCACTACAATCCAAAACCCATAAAACTATCAGTAAAGTTAGAGGAAAGTAATATGGAGAGATCAAAAATAAAGATATAAAGGCAGAGCAAAACTTTAAAAAACCCAATCCAGATTTCAAATATACTGTTAAAAAAAAATAAAAATTAGGTACTTCAGTATTTCCACTCAATAGGTGTGGAATATATTGCAATTTATCTTGAGGAAAATATGACAAAGTAAAATGATCAAAAAAATTATTTTGCCATAAAGAAGTAACAACTCCTCTTCAGGCTCTGGTATAGACTAATGCCGTGGGAGTTTTCCCTGAATACAAGGAAGTTTCATTCTTTACTGTGCAGGTGATTGAGCACTAGAAGAGATTGCCCAGGGAGGCTGTGGAGTCTCCCTCACTGGAGATATTCAAGAACTGTCTGGACACAATCCTGTGCAATGTGCTCTGGGATAACCCTGCCTGAGTCAGGAGGTTGGACCAGATGATCCACTGTGGTCCCCTTCAATGTGACCCATTCTGTCATTCTGTATCCAAACAGTCTAAAGTGAATTATGCAAAATTTGGAAAGGCACAGGAATGATTGCTGAACTCAGCATTATGAGTAGTCAGAGAAAAAAATACTGCCTAACAATTAAAGCAGATTGGCAAGCAAGTTGAAAAGATTATTCTCTTTATTTTTTTAATGAACTTTTTCTACCTACCTTGTAATATGTCAAGAAATCTACTAGCACAAGAGACAGTATGTTTCAAGGTGTCATCTGCACATTAGAAGTAAAAAGTCAACGGCACACTTTATATGATTGCCTATCCAAAATACAGCTCATGCTTTGGGATTATATAAACTGTAAGCTTTCTAGTTTGAAGCTTGCAAAAGACTTAGTTGACTTAGAAACCTTGATTCATGTATATCTAGTTTTATTTGTTCTAGGGGGTTTATTACTAATGCCTGATCTGGATAAGTTTAAGTAAAGATGGTAGCTCTGGGCAGAATTAGCTGCCAAAAATAATAGTTGTGAAAGCCTGGAAATGGGCTCTAATGCCAAAACTGAGTCATTAGCAGTGGGAGTAAGTGAATTAACTGCAACAAAAAAATTCCCCAAATGTTGAATTAAATATGGTGCTTTTACCTTAAAATATTTGTATAAAACCTAAGTTACAATTCAGACAATTGTTTACCTCTAAGAAAATGTGCTAAGGCTGCTTCTACAAGAGTATAGACTAACAAAGCATATTTAAATTTTTTGCTAAATAACAAGCATGCTTCTTCAACAGACACATCCCTGCAACTTTTTGTCTTCTTCCCTAGCTCTCAAAGATAGTTTTAATTGTAATGATTTTATTCACCTGTTACTGATATATGCATAAAATTATTATTTAATTGTGAGCTCAGACTGAACCAAGAATCTGCAAGTTCTGTTTTGCAAGAAGACCACATACTATGGCATAACCACCTATTTAGATGATTATGGCAATAGAGTGCAAAACCACTCGCAAACGCATTTTTTTCAGCAGCATTAACAACAGAGGTTAGAAGCAGAAACAAAAAGCTGCATGAAAGCAATCTAAACTCTAAGGAGGGAAATTGAAGGGTTGTTCTTTTTCTTTTTAGTGCTGTGTACTATAGACATTGAGATCTGAAAATTGTGTGGCACTGTTTGGAAGAAGGAGAAGGAAAATGGTGTACTGGCAAATTCTGAATGGAAGGAAAGCAGTTGTCTCCAAGTGGAAATTCCAATCCTGCTCCCTTGCAATTACAAGACACAAACAACTCACTGGAAGTAGGTGCCTTATAGCAGAAATCTTTTGAATTAGAAAAGCATGGATTCTCTGAATTTCTCATTTTAACACAAAAATTTTTATTACACTAACATATAAGAAACACCTCTGATTTGAGCAGAGCATTTCACAAAAAACCCCCAAACAACAAGAAACTTGAAAACCCTCATAAAAACTTGCATCCTTCGAGTAATTTCCTTTACACTCTTTCAGCAAGACAGTATGTTAGTAACCAACATAAAGTACTCCTACTATGGCACTACAGTGTGATACATCATGTTTTTTCTTATTCATCATATATTGTGTCACACACTATCTGTACCAGACTAATTATCTCCTATTTGGAATCTAGGGGCCAAGAAATGCTACAGAACCTGTTAATGCTATGTTACACATTAATATTTTTAGCCCTGTATTGTAGAGATGGATACTCATTCCCGTATGGGTTATGTGTAATAATAAGATGTGATAGGAGAGAAATGACTATTGACCCATATGTGCTTTTTGAAGGATTTCACAATCCTAACATGCTTCTAGATTTTCCTGTGAGCTTATGTTATCCTCCCAGCATTATACTACTTGGCTAAATTGGACTTGAAAAGCCCTGGGTGCACACCACTTAATCTATGTACAGATATGTTTCTACAGCTAAACTCTCTAGCTGAGCAGACACCAGTGCACTGGTACAACCTGTCATGTTACCATAAATGATCATACCTATGTTGTCAGAATGCTAAAAAGTCTCAGACACAGACATAATTTCCAACCAGGACAGAAAGTATCTCCATTTCTTATCTAATCCTATCATTTCTAAAGACATCTTTTTTGTCTCTAGAAAAAAGCTACAGCCATCAGTATACTTCGAGGTCATTTAATGAAGGCTATATAAAAGTATTATTGCTTTATTGCTTAAACACTGATGCATATAATTTTAAAACTCAATATAAAAAATGGGCTTTTAAATTATATACATGCAGATTTCTTAGGCTGCAAAATACATCTTGTCCATCTGAGAAAGAAAGATACTAAGAGCTGGGTTACAGGATGTACTTAATGCTGCTTTCTGTGATGCTTCCTTTTGATCCACATATTCTGGAAAAAAAAAGCTTTTACAGAAGAAATATTCATTTCTTGAGGGACTTCATTTCAGTCCCTCATATCGTGGGCGGTTCCTCTTGGAAATGAAGCTATTCTTGTTCCAGAAACAACTGCTGAACAAGAAAATGAACACACAAGACAGGAAGCATGTGTGTGTTTTATCTTCTCCAAGCAAGGCCACCTCAGTGAATGAGACACAAGACAACATATACTAACACTTTGAGTCAGACATCAGCCCATGCTGAGATTCTAACTTCAGCTTCCTGCACATGAATAAGCTGATTGCTATTCTGTTATTAGGATATTTTACTGTTTTAGGGCCAACTGCCTTAAAAATACAATTCTCTCATTAAGTGAACAGAAGTCACAGTAGCAGGAAATAAAAAGCTTTATCCAGATTTTTATTAGGGAAGAATTCTTGGCAATAACTACCGGGAACATTACTTTTAAATTTGATTTTGAAGTACTATTTATATAAAACTAGCAAAAGAACCCTGTAGAAAAATATATTATGTAGCAAATATGCTGGAAAGAAAAATAATATTAAATAGAATAAAACCATTGTAATATGCCTATTCACACAACGATTCAGTCTGACCAGTGGAACACCATTTTGGATACTGTAGGATACTTCAAAATCCACATTTCTATTTGTCTTGTGTGATTGACATTGTGAAATCATGCTACAAACCACTAGCCCACTGGATAACTTTTTTTTAAACTTCCTCAGGGCTAAGATGGTATCATATCAGCATGGAAAACAGACTCTCCTGGCACAGCTACACATCACCAATCTTCCCATTTCATGAGGGAAAAAAAGAAACAACAGAAAAAACCAACAAACCAAAGAAAAAAGTGGTGTTTAACAGTGAGGTAAAGCTATAGTCTAGTATTAGTGTTAGGATTAGCAGTACTACTAAAATTAAAAGCATCCTAGTTGTACAAAGTACTTGCTGTCCTCCTCAGCTCAATCTCCTTTGTAGATTCATTACGGGTTTCTATACTTTGACAGTTTATAGTTTGAAGTGTTACATATCTGCATACTTCAGGAAGTAAAAGTTATTTAACTATGGTGCACTCTCAATTTTCAACATTCAGAAATAATCAGACACCCCAACTGGAGATGTTTTCCAAAATCATGCCATATAATTTCTTCACAGAATTGCTTTAATTCTCTTCGAATTTGGTTTAACAATTTGAGTCCTAAAGCTAGGACATTTAAATTGCAAGCACTCATTTTAAAATTGAAGATGCAATATCTGCTTAATTTCATTTTTCCCCTATCCACGCTGAGTTCTTTGGCTGAATACTGAAAATCACTATTTTGCTTTTTTAAGTAATAACATATACCTTGGCTCCTTCAACTCCATTTAACTTATATATTTACTGTCCTATTAGCATATTCATTTAATTTTATTTAAATTTACATCTGTCCTGCAGTTTATAAAATAAATATCAAATAGAGTTATAATACAGAGATGTGCAAGAAAACTCCTGTCTTCTAATAGAAATTGTTCTTTAAAAATACATAACTGCCTTTTAGCTGACTTTGGAAAAGAGTTTCTATACATCTTCAACTAATAGAAGCTATAAAAAACCTTTTGTAATATTGGAACCAGTTGAGAAACCACAAGTATTCAAATGCAGGAAATCATGATTTTATAACATTTTAATGTGATCTACTCTTGGGAAACAAAGTTAACCAAGCCCTATTTTTGTACAGGAAATATTCCACTGTACAGTTGTAATACATTGCGGTGAGGGGTACAGCTGCAATTTTTTCACCTGTAATGCCCCACTGGTATTGTGGCTTACTGAATTGCATCAAGATTGCCTTCCTGTCCGGAAAGCCCTCTAAGTACAAACAAGACTCTAAGCCTAGGTTTTATTTTCCCTTGGTATCAGAATATGGTAATTTAAGAGCCCTGAGAAATGCTTTTTAACCTTTTAGAAGAAATATGTAGCATTCTTTTATTAGGAACTATGTTCTTTGCCTTTTTAAAACAACATGTGACAAACTTATCAATTTATCAGGCTAGCAGGTTCAGAGCAAATGCAGGTGTGTGAAGTAAAGTAATCTGTCACAGATACTGGCCTTTTTCATCGAGGAAAAATTACTCTAAACACACTAACAGTTTTTGTTAAGAAAGCACAGACTAGTGCTATGCTACAGCTAAGTTTTCTGCAAGACTTTAAACTAGAAAATTATGTACTGTTAAGAGTCAAACTTTTCTGCTAATTGTCATTTATCTTTGAGACTGAGTTTATGTGGTGATCACTTGCTTTTTGAATACCAAGCCTGGCAATATTTACTTTAATTAATGAGGTTTTAATTTATTGTTGCAAGTGTTGAGAAATAAAAGTATACAGATAGGAGATTTACATTATGGACTTACCAACTTCTTGCAAAACCCCTTATTCTCTCTTTCTGATACAGAAACTATCTTCCACATTTTATTTAAGGTTCTTACTTTTCTAGGCTTTAGTATTTATAACTAATATAAGCACTAAACTGTTGAAATGTAGTCACCTCTGGGATTGAGGGTAGCAGCCTGTTAATACATAAAGTACTTCATAATTTTAAGTATATGGACTATTTTGACCACATATTCTCATGACAGTAAAGCCTGACTCCTACCAGAAGTACCACAAGATCAGCATACAGCCGGAAGGACTTGGGTTTGCAAAGTTTCATAAATCAGAGTTACAAAATCTGAAAAGTACAGAACACGAGGAGAGTGTAAATCTGTCATTAAGATAATCTGATGGTTTCGTCAGTCCTCTGGCACCCGGTAGAATTTTCACTGGCTCAGTAACCCCAAAGGGTAAATTTCAGTGTGATGCACAGGAAAATTAAGCACAACTTCCATTAACATTCCCAACAAGTTACGCTTAACTCCCTGCAGACTGCACAGAAACTCTAGGCCAAACGATACAGTCTCATCTTGATGCAGTGAACACTAAGATCACACAGCAAAATAATTAAGATTATACACACACAAAACAGTAACAAAATAGTAAAGTCTAAGATAATCCTACTCTCAGGCAAGGAAGTTCACAAATAATGTTTAAAGCTGGAATTCCTACACAGAATGGGCTCTGTTTCAACATCTGCTTAAGACTCACGGTGTCACTCTCTAACATCTTTAGCTCTTGCTTCCTTCCTTGCAAGAAAATGATGATGATATTTAAAATTAATAGTCAAGAGTCTTAACTTTAGAAAACATGTGCAAAACTCTGCCCAGCCTCAAAAAAGTTGCACCCAGATCATCTGTAGTGGAATTGGCTCAAGCTACAAGCAAACTTTCAGCTCTCTCACATAGACCACCTGTTTACGTGATGACCTGCATCCATTTTTGTACCTCGTGCATGAATGAAAACACTGCTTCAACTGCTGGGAAAGCAGTTTCCTACGTTATAATAAATGGCAGTTGTTACAGTTCTAGTTTATGATCAGATATGCTCAATAATTAGACTGGTATTATTTCATTTCAAGTTTTTTGCCACTCTTCACACTGAAGAGAGACCATAAAAATACTGTAAACAGTGTGTAGTAGTAGTATGACTATTACAGTCATTTTGAATAAAATCAAAAGGTAGAATTAACAAGAAGTCTAAGTTTTAAAAAGCAAAATCCTAAAGAAAGCACCGATTTTGCCTTCTGCACAATTCAAAACAGCTAGACAAATTATTTCCCCATCCATCTAAAAAGTCTTACTATTTGAAGACAGTATTGAGCTGCCTGGCAGTAGATTCAATAGTTTGCAAACCAACAGGTTGATCGAGAAGCATGGTTGAACTTTACAGCTTATTATCTAGTAACACCATGAACTTAAATCACTAACCTGTCACACGCAAATCATCTGGATTTCCAAAATAGTTGTTGCTTTGGGAATATAAGAAATAAATCAAACATGGATAAAATTTGTGGTTTCCCAAAGAGCACTTTTCCCAGACTCTCAAATGCCCAGCTGAACACTGTATCCCAACAGGGAACAAAAAGTAAAAAGGAAGCAGAGCCAGCCAAAAACTGAGGTATTCTCCGTTAAAAGGAAAAATAAATGTCTTTGACATTGATCATAATTCTTTTCCTGTTGACTGTCATATCAAATCCTTCCTGGAATAATGACTTATAGTAGGTCTAATGTCAGTCAATCTTAAGCTCATGCTTCCTTAAGCTGCTGTTTAAACAGCCACAAGGTGTTAGAAAATGACTGTTTATAGGCTGACAGTGTTGAAACAATCAGCCTTCAGACTAGAGAGTTTGCAAATGCTTTATTTAAATAGCATAAGCATGTAAGGCAATGCAACAGACAATTTTTTGAATCCCCACCTTTTGAAGTTGGAAATATTTTATGTTCTCCCTAAAAGAGATTTCACCACCTTAGGAAATGCTCTGCATCAATTTTACCACAGTGGTTTTATTTACTTAGTCTTTCCTTATTAAATCCCAATTAAGTACTTGCAACTTCAGAAATGCAATCACTGCCCTGAAATTTTCTCCAGTAGACCTTGAGATTTGGTTGATTTAATTGCTACTTTTCTAAACCGTACTCTGCTTCTTAGGACACTATATAATTAAGAAAGGCCAAAAAAACGAAGCCACAGCACACATTCATCTTTTCAGCAGCTGTTATAGTGCTGACTACACTTGCATGCCATAGGCATCCTGGCAGGTACAGAAGGGAAACGTCCTCAAATACAAAAAACTGTCAGAGTTATAGTTCAGCAGGTATTTTATTTTAACTTCATATGGAGAAATAAGCAAAGGCCATAGATTATCTTCCTTTTGTTTTGTAAGCTTTAACAGCTTTCATCTCTTACTGGATGACAATCAAGGATAAAGAATTTTAAGTTTGTGTTTGTGATGCGGCTTAAATAAATCAGAGAACTCAAAATTCAAAGCGTCACACATTATATGATTACTTTGATTAGACAAATCTGGTTTTTGCCTGCTTTTAAATCCATGACTGCTTGTGTAAATAGTCTTGTGACAATACACAGCTTTTTGTTTGAGATATGGGGTAACGCCAGCAATATCCCATATTGGAAAGATAACTATGCAATGGTAAACACTGAGAATCTCTGTAAAAAGTTCACTAGATAAGAGAGGCTTCCAGTTGTACAGGAAATCATTCATTCGTCCAGTTCACCTGCTCGCACAGAAAAGCAGAATATTTCCTTGATGGCATATGTATTATTTTCCTATCTTGGTGAGCCCCTCTTAATCTTTGCACTCTCCCCTGCCAACCCAAATCTGTCAACCTTGTTCTTGGTAAAGATAAATGATACAAAAATAAGACCCAGATTAAATCGAAAAAGTAAAACAACATAAACCAATCACACAGATAAACCTGTATCTGAGATTCTCAAGACTGCAGAAAGACACAGAAAGACTTTGGGAAACTATAAGCATACTGCAAGTACAGTTCTAAGCCACACAGCACTTTCTTTGAGGTTAAATATCTAAATGTAGCTAACTATATTGTATCTGCACAATGTGAAAGCCTGAACCACTAACCAAATGTTTTTTCCTGCAACTCTCTCCTTTGAATTTTAAAAATATCACAGTAATGACTAACAGTTGTCCTTTCTCGATTGCTGAACCTGACAGATCCAGGGAACTGTACAAGCATGGTTGAATTTATAATCATGTGACACCTCTGAAATATTGTCCTTTGTTATGATGTTTAATTATTCTTTATTTTCTGGGACAGTGGCATGATTATGCATAATCATAAAATATTGTCTGGAACTAAAAACTGTTCTTACTCCTTTCTTCCTAATGCCATACTTCTAAGGCAACCAGAACAATCAGGATAGAGGAAATTGCCAAAACTCTCTTTCAGCTGCCCTAGCAGCCAGCTCAAGCCAATGTCCTCATCATTTGGGAGATGAAGGGAGAGAGTATGAAGCCCTTACTCTGCAGTTTAGACTGTCTAGCATATTCTTGTTCCTGAGATGCTCATCTACAACCCTGGTTGTAGATCTCTGCAAGAGACATTTCTACATACATTATAAACCAAATTCTGCTTGAAGGCTCTTATCATGCTTCTACATCTCAGTGAGAGACATTTTATAGTAAGATTTCATAAGAACAAGAATCATCATTGCCCAGATTCCAACTTTAACTGCTATATAACAAGAGCATCACAGAGCAAATAGAAGACTTGTTGCTCTGTAATGATGAGCTGGTTGCTTTGTTGAATATAGTTTACTGTTAACCTGGGAAACTGAGGCATGCCTTAAATCTTTGCATGTGAGTTCTTGCTGAGACAAATTTATAAATACTTGCACAATTTTCATTATAGAAATTATCTGCACAAGAGAGTGTCCTAAATGTAGCATTAACTAAGCTTCTGAAGAAAGAACAGTAGGCTTTGTCTCCATGGTTTTGTGTACATGTTTTCTTTAAGCCCATAATATAATAGGCTTTTGAAGTTGCTCATCCACATATCTTTAACCACAAGACTTCCTCTTACCAGCAATGTACTTCAATGATTTAGTTTCATCTGTTATAACTGAGAAAATGCCAGAGAACATCTCTTTTTGATTTATCAATATTTAGTATTTTTGAAGTAAAGGCATTGCTATTTCACTTTGCTTTTTAGCTTTTTAATTAATTTTGTGAAATTTTTCTAAGTTTGGACATTTCTCTACTCTTGAGATGGCAATGTAATTCTAATGCCAACACCCTTCTACCCTTTTCCCTTGCTGATTTGGGCAGTAATGGATTACGCTAATTTACATGACATTAGATGGAGTCAGCAATGGGATTAACTTCACTTTTATAAAATATGTGCTAAGTGAAGTTATCAGTGGAATATGCTTTTCTTCTCCATGTATTTTAAAAATAACGTTAGCAGCATTCGAGATCAAAACGGTATGCCTTTATCAACAATTGAGAAGCTGCCGGAAGGTCTTTTCTGTAGAGCTCCTTCATACAAGGAGTACATTAGTGGTGGCTTAAAGCAGTATTTATCATATTACTTGGATAAGACACAGCATATTTACTTTTTCTTCCTACAAGAACATGAAACTACTGCTCTTATGTGTATATTCCTTCATCCCACATTGAGCCTAATTGGGACATTTTGCCCAGAGCTTTCTAAACATCAATCAAAAAAATTTCACACTTGAAAAACAAGCAACCATTGATGGAAATGAAACAGAAGCTGACAGAGCAGTCAAGAGAATAGTTTTGATCAAGGAATTAGAAAGATTTTCCATATAGAAAAATCAAGAATATTCTAAATCCATAGTACATTTCTTTCTTGACACAGAACCCAATGTTAACTTTTTTTTTTCAGTTAGAAAAAAATAAGAGAGTAAAAAGATAACAAAAAGATTAAAATAAGGGCCAGAATAAGATGGCAGACAGCGGCTTTAGTACCTGAGGATAAGAAACACCTTATGTCGCTGAACAGGAACTCCTTAAAAGTTAAGAAGAGATACCAGGGAAGTCTACAGGTGTTTCATCAAATACTAGTTATCTGAAAGAATGGCAAATCGCAGAGCCACAGAACACTTGTAACATGTGAAAATAGGACAATGAGGGATTAAAAATTAAAGAGAAAGTATTTGCAATGTCTGTTAGACAGGAAGAACAAGTTCAGATAATCTCAATGTCCCCGAAGTAATACAATACTAATGAAATTTCTTGCAAGCACCTCTAGGATTCTCACTTTCTTCAAACAATTAGATCAAACTTGTATTTCAAACTCCTAAAGAAAATGAAGCACGCTACACCATTGCAGAAACATCAATTCTTCCTGTTCCTTCCACAAATAAAGACAACAATGTTTGGACTGTAAAAAGCAAAGTTTATGAAACTTGACCAGTGACATTGCTTACCTTTGCAACAACACAAGTAAAAGTACAAGAAAATAAGCCCTTGGGAGAATCTTGATATAGCAACAATGTAAGGTTTTACAGAAAAAAATACAGTTCGCACAAACTTTCATAATCTGAAGCTCTTCTCTATTCCTTGGCCATAGCAGATGACATGCACCTTCAATATTTAGAAAAATTCTCTTCATGGTGAAGCTTTTGAAAGTTTCAAGAATTTGAAGAATAGGTATAAAACCAGAGAATTCCAAAACCTACCCATGATTAAAATAATATGCCAGAAGTTTAACAAAGATAGAATGCTAGATGAAATGTCAGAGCAACTTAGAAAGAAAGAACATGCAACTGGCAAACTTTCGATTCAAGACAAACTACAGAAATGTACCTTTGACTGGATTCAAGTGAAGTAGGGGATTAAGGGAGACTGGTAATACAGCTGGTGATATTATGGGTCCTCCTTGGATTTGAACATTTATACAATCCTGGGAAAGCTTTTAAAATGTATTTTAATATACTTTTATATCATTATTGTCTTCAGATTCTTCGCTGAAGTCTTTGGCCTGGAGATGTTTCTCTAATGTTTAATTTCAAGAACTGAGTAAAATAAATGTTGCTTTGTCTTTTTTATATTTAATGCATTTTCCATATGTACTAAATATGCAGTATATCAATAAACAAACATATATCCATACAGGGGGAAAAGTGCAGCTGATGAAAGGGCTCATGACTCATTTAAATTAGAATCTGAAGATTGGGATGAGTATTTGGTAAATGTAATTTACCTGAAGAAATTGAAAACCAACTCTGTATTACCTATTCCACCCTCAAATCTCGGTTAGATTAATAAAAAAATGAACACTGTCCATGTTTATAAGGGCAGTTTATGCACACTGTGCAGAGTTGCTCTGTGTAGCTGTATGGCCATTTCTGGAATATATGATAAATCACCACCTTAAACCAGGCAGCAGTTAACTGCCATAATTAATGGCCTACAATCAGAATGTGGATCCTCTTAGCATTTCTGCACTCTGTGCGTCCAAGATGAAAGATTTGAATAGATGTCCTCTAATTTGTCTGATAGCTTTCATCTCTTTCCTTGTAGCAGAAATCTGAAAAATTACATGAACAGCAGTGGAAGCTGACAGAACCTGACTGATAGTACGTGAGTGTTTCTCAGTTTCTATCTTATCCTCCAAGGCAATCCCAGTCGATAGGAAAAAGGATTACATCCATCTTTTTTACTCTAGACCATAGTGTGGAAACACAAAGCAGCAGAATGTGTGCGCTACTAGAAGTCCAGTTGTGTATGCCTGCTTGAAGAACTGCTATTGCCCCTGAACAGGGACATATTATTACACAAGCCCATACATTATGGCTCATGATGTCTGTTATCTATAATGTAATTATACCAAAAAGTTGGTGTGCTGTGCTTTAAAAATACCATCCTGAAAGAATACAAAATGTTGGCTTTCATAGCAACTTAATAGGGTCATCAAGACAGCCTAGAATAACACAATTTTCATCTTTGATTCAAACCTCATGCCAAGTGCAGCTGATTTTTTTCCATTTAATTTTAATTTCCATGTAACTGAAAAGACTTCACATTTTGCTGTCTAGAGGGCAAAGAAATTGGCAGAACACTTACATGATCTCACTAACAGTATGTGCACGGTAATAACATTATGCCATTTATCTGAGGAAGATTATCCTACTTACTCATAACTCAAAGCATATTGGTGCATAATTCAATTTTAAAAGCTATTTTTAACATTATAGGAAATATAATTCAACATTTTTTAATAAATAGGAAGAATTGAGAGATATTTATTTCCCTTGACTCACAACATTATTCTGATTAACAATCAGATTGAAATGAAAAGAATAATGACAGGTCCAATTTGTAATACAAAAGGGAAACTGAGATTAACAAAATTAAAATGGAACTAAAATCAAAATAGGTATGCAAGGAATAAGTGAACTTATAAAGAATTACACCAGATAGGAGAAAATGTGACTACCTGATTGCATACATTCTAAAGCAAAAATTCTAGAGTTAAGGATCAGTTTAATTGTGAGGTATGGTCTACTTATGGGGCACAGAGGCATCCAGCTGCAGTACTCCTCTGCCCTCCTTTGAAGAGCAGTTCCATGATATCACACAGTCGAACTGAACTGCCCACTTCAACCCTCTCAAGGCAAAACGAGAGAAAACAGACCTTTTCTCTCTACCCTGTAGATCTTACCAAAAGAGCACAGCCATCTGCCGGCACAGACAAGGACAGGATGGCCAGATTGGAGATTTTAGTTCAATGATTCCACTAAATCTTGGAAATTTCAGACCAGATCTTTCCTCACATACTTCAATTTCAAACCAAATGAAGTCTTTAAGCAAGGACTAATAGATGAAATCATATGAAGTCCAAATAAAAACTCCATATGCTCGTAAACTAGAACTGATAAATTCTAGCTAGCTCATTATACAATAGAAAAATCCTATAGATAAGCAGATAAAAAGTTTGCACAAGTAGTTTTAAACCTAAAGATGTGCTCAAGCTATGGAATTTACCTGCTATTGAGCTCCTGACATTTGTTTTGTGCTCATTTTTAATAAACCAAAGTTTGAAGACATCCACTTTACAGCAGTAAGTTTTTAATTTGTTACTGAAAGTAGAAAACTCCCATTACCCACCTGAAGAACATCTCCAAGGTCAGCAGTGCTAATATCTGGGTCTTCAGTGGTATTAAAAGGAACAGGGTTAATTCTTACAAGGGTGAGCACTCTGGGTTCTGGATACCTCCACAACATCATTCCTGGACTATCCTCAGTTTCATTGTAAAATACAACTTCATAGGCACTGGGCAGCTTTTGTGCTTCTGTCAAATGAAAGAAAGACATAACCTGTTAATACAATTTCTAGAAAGAAACGTGCTGGTTTATGAAACCAAAGTGGTTAAAAATAAATCCCTCGGGATCAAAAGAAGAGAAAATAAAAAAGTGATTTCCCTAACTATTAAAATATTACAGCTCAATGAAAAGACATAAAAAAAGTCTTTTAAAGTATTTCTCTTTTTTTTTTTTTTTAATTCTAGCAGATGTTTTTTCAACTGCTTTTCCAAAAAACATAGTTATTCATTGTAAGAGGCAAATAATGTCTAATAGGTTACTACTGTTTTTCCTTTATAATATAGAAAAAAAAAGAAAAAAAGCAAGCCACGATATTCTTTTTACCTGCATCTTGTATATACTGGAACAGGCCTGTTCTCAGATCATCCGAGGTATGCTCAGTTTTTGGGGCCTGATTCCTTTCCGTAGAAAAACAAGTGGGGTGTGTATGTTCAGGTACCAATATCTCTAGACTGCCCTTTTTAGTAAGGTACTGCCACAGAAGCTCCTGGAGAAGAACTAAACAGTTCAAATGCTCCTGACCCCAGAAAACCTTATTTAAGAAAAAAAGGAAAGACAAAGCAATTACATACAAATATTCACTCATTTTTGAAGGGGGAAAAAAACCTTCCTAAAACAACAGAAACTTTATATGGCTTTCAGCCTGCTCTACTTATACCACAATTGTTTGAAAGTATGTTTAATGTGAAAATAAAGAACAGAAAAACCAACAAAAAATCTTTTCAAAAGCATTTGACAAATTCGTTCTTCTCAACACTTGAAGGAAAGCATTAATTCCCATCACTTAACAATTCATAGTGATGCTGCCTAGAAGACCACAGATCTTAGAAGTCATATTCAAGAACAGTATGTAATGCTAAGACTGGTCACAGATTTTGCAGTTTCAGATATGACTAAAAAGCCTTAAAGATACAAAGTTGAAACTGTTCAAAGAGCTTGTTGCTTCAAAAGTGGAATGCTGGAATACATTAAAAACTAAATGATACAGCAAAGAAGGTGACTTGAAAGACGTATGAAAAATCATAAACACAAACTGAAGCATACGAATTGGATGTTCTGTAAGTCTTCAGAGTGAGGTTAAAAAATTTAAAGGTTTTTGAAGTTTAAAACAGAAATATAGAAAAATATCTAATAAAACCTGGCATTCAAAGTCCAGAAGATTCACACACATTGTGTAGCAAAATAAAAGGCAAGCAGACATTCCTCTCTCCCAGCTTTGACAAGCATTGCTCAAATCAAGCTGCTGTTTGAGAGAATTGTATTAATGGGGACAAGTCCTTTAGTCTTCATGTGCAGAAGCAAGCCTAGATCCACCATGGAGGACAAGGAAGCAACCAACAATTAATAAAGAAAATAGAATTGGAAATCAGTGTGAGATGAAATCAAAATCTCCGAACAATAACCTAGCAGTCCATAGTAAGGGTGTGAGTAAACAAGGCAAGTGTGCAAATATAGAGTAGTGAAAAATTTTTTCACTGGGGAACACCCATTTTCAAACATGAAAAACAATCAGAAGATGCCTATAGGGAATGTAGTATAACCTGTTAAGAAGGAAGGCTTTCCTTCCCCTGCAACTACATGTAAGCCCACAGAAGAAAGCAAGATCGTCTTGAAACATGGCCACAGCCAGTCCGAAGCTAAACGTTCCCAGGATACCTAAGTCATCCCTCTAATTTAGTGCATTTAAACCACAGTTTCTAGAGTACCTCTGGGGCCAGGGTCCTACATCTGGTCTAGCATCACCTCAAAGGAGCTCTCTGTCACTAAGCAACTCTCAGAGGGCATTGGTTCCCCATTGACAGAGGAGAGATGAATGTTTTTACCCTACATGCTTCTATCAATTTTATTTTTGGGCAGCTGGGAATTCCACGGTATGGAACTCCTACTACAATATTCACAGGTAAAGCTCTAATTAACAATATAAATTAACACTGGTAGAAGATGAGGTCATGTTTAGAGCTGGTAAAATCATTAATTGTAAACAAATTAATTTGGAACAGAATTGCTTTTGTCAGCATTCCCAATTCTATTCTGCCAGACCAAATACTTAATTGTTCTCAGCAAATGCTTATTATCCCAGTGTATACTCTAATAATGAGTAGCTTTCTTGGATTTATAGATATTTTTCTAGTCTTTGTCAAAACCCAAACACTTTTGGAAAAAAAAACAAAAAACTTTCATTAACAATGTGGAGGCAGTCAGCCAAGTACCTGTGCAAAACAAAGTTAAAAAGGAGCAGAGAAATAAACTAATTTTATTTATTCATTAGGATATATTTTTAAAAAATTGGTATTATGTGATTAGCCCCATCCCCAGTGCTGTGATTTGAGTAACTTCTAATGCCAACTCTGGAAAAAGACCTAATGACAAGATTAAATGTCCAAATTTCCTTTTTGTGTTTTATTTGCTTGATTTATGTATTTATTTTAAAACATTTGGTGCATATATATACTATAATAAAAATAATTAAAACAAGACATATCTTAAAGCCCACTTGTTCAAGCCCTACAGAATCTATTTTTCAGTTCAATAACTCCCATGCTTCTTGGACCAGTTTCAAGCTGTGGGCCCTTCCAAAAATGAGAAGATAGCATAGAAAATTGAGTATTAATTGCTACAAACAACAGTTTGTAATTAGTTCTCTGAGAAATTCATGTAAGTTTAAAAAGAAATTATGTGTAGCTCTTAAAACTACCCCTAGGCATTACAGACACATAGCTCATGGACAGACAAATACACATCCATCAGAACAGGGTCCTAGATATTAAGTGTTAGTAATTTGATCCAGTAGTTTTAGGGAACACACACATACTGCTACAATACAGGGCTTAAGCAGAATTAAAAAAAAATAAATCAAAACCAAAACCTTGTACATAATTTTTCAATCAATGGTTTTACATGAAAGAATAGATACTTATTTTATAAGGTAAAATAAGCCCCACCCAAATCAAACATGCAAAAAAACCCCAACCCTGTGACCTATCATAGGACACAAAGCTTTACAGGCTTTCATACAATTTATTTATGAAATCTCAATCATCCAAGGGCAGTCTAGCTTAATAGCAGAACGACAAGCATCATATACAGACCTGAAGAAGTCCTCCTCTCAAATCGATGTATATTTTTGGAATAGATTGCTCTGGGCCAGGATCACCACTGTGCTTACACCACTTGGCTTCCACATTAACACGGCAACAAAAAGGGCCAATCAGAGATCTGGCTCTTTCTTTGAGACTTGTTTTAAGTAAGAAATCTTTTATGTCAAGGACAAAAGATGATCCATGGATTCCTAAAAAGACAGAGAGAGAATGAATCCTGCTGGTAATTATTCTCGTGCTTATTTCCTGAATGCACTTTACCATGAGCATTGGAATCCCTGTCTGCAAGCAATTACTCACACACAATTAGTCCTACTGACTATCATTGAAATACTTGTGTGGACAATCACTCCCCTCTCCAAGCAAGGACATCGAAGTTGGGCCAGAAGACCTGTAATTATTTTTCTTTTTAAATTTAGCTTGCTCTTCCCACGCTATCAAGCATGTTTTATATGGTGTTGCAGTTACGGAGCAGGTATGTCTCATCCACATTCCTTACAAAGAACTATTTGCCAAAACATTATGACTTTTGACATGTGAGTATTTCAAGGTTTATGAGAAGAGACATTTTTCATTAAACTGTGAAATCTTTTTTCAAAAGAGTATATTAAGAACAAGAACAGCTGCTTCACTTGATTATATTTTAAAGAGATAGGAAATACCTATTTTGAACAATTTTCTCTGCTTTTGTTCAGGTTACTATAACACAGCACCTTGCTAGACTTCAGAGTGCTTAGCAGGAGAAGAAGAATACAAGTTGAATTCAAAACAAATGCTTATCTCAAAATATAGAATGTACATTTCCTAAAAAAAACAGTTTAATCTAAACTTTTCACATCATAAACATTTGCACTTTACATAGCTTCACAAAACCCAAAAATTAAAATGGCAGGTTACAGAACTTATATATTCTTATTAAAGACACAAACGTTTTGAGGAAACAAACACCTTCTAGAAATGTCCCAACTTACTTTACCTCACTGCAAATCAATGTTTAATAAAACAAACCATACTTAACATCTCTATTTCTTTTGTATATTTATATGGCAAATACTACATCTGAGGTAGGCTTAACTTTTATCTCTTCTGGTGCTTGTACTTGGACTCAACACGCTTGAATATTGGATGTTGCTATACTTTATAATTCCCACAGCTTATTTTTCCAATGAAACTGGATATTTACAAAAGGCAAAAGATTAAAAAAACCCCTAAGGCTTACACACAGATGTTTAAAAATACAGTTTCATTTTATGTTTTCGTACCTTTGCTGGTAGAACAATCACACAAAAACACAATTTGCTGTTTTGAATGCATATACTGTAAAACCTCTATGAATCCCTTCTAGAATCCAGGAGGAAGTCTGTCTGTATCCTGGTTATTATGATTTCATAATACTGAGGAATATTTTATATAATGGAAGGAAATAGATTGGATTTTTTTTTTTAACCAGCAACCACAAGGAAGATGGATCCACAACAGTCCCCATGGCAATAACAGTACTGAATTGTGACCAGCCTGGGTAGGAACCACAAACCTGAACTAATTCTGCCTCAAGCAGCTTAGAGTTTAGTGAGCATGATCGAGGGCTCGAATAAACCATTGTCTCATGCCAGTAAAAAGGACTATTGTCATCAATTGGGAAAGAAATTCTAGGGATTTTTATCTGAACCCCTGCATCTAGTCTCCCATGTAACATATAGGACAGAAACTGTTCCAAGTGTTTTTCTGATACCAAATTTCAGTGATAATCAAGACAACTAGCATCAACAACCGTGACACTTTTCCTTTTGGTACTGGTTCAGACTTGAGTCTGTAAACTGTGGAATGAAGCAGCTTCACATACAGTCTCTTAAGCCAAGAAAAAAGGTTTTTTTACAGGAAGGGCTCACCCTGGTATGCTTAGTTGTTTTAAGAGGCAATATTTGGAAACTCAAGTTTTTTTCATATTCTACATGGAATTTTGATTAGAAAGAGGAGAAATTCTTGGTAACTATTGCATAATTCTGCAATATACAGAAATGTTCTATAGTTTTAATGGACTATGTGCCAAGTTGCAGAAATAACAAATGGGAAAAAGGAATGCCAGAATACAAGTGGTTTTATTTACGTTTTCTTTCACTGGGATTACACTTGGAAGGGTTATGCTTTGCAGTCTCTTTGTGTTGTCATCTCAGCTCCACAAAGTACAAAGGAAACCCAGTATCCGACACTTCAGAAACAGAATTGAGCATTCAGCACATGGTTCAAAGATCAACAGTGACTTTCTCAAATACTAAGTAAACAATGAAAAATGAAAATTAAGAATAAGGAAATGTTGGTTAATTTT
Source organism: Serilophus lunatus (assembly GCA_013399895.1). Classification (NCBI taxonomy): domain Eukaryota; kingdom Metazoa; phylum Chordata; class Aves; order Passeriformes; family Eurylaimidae; genus Serilophus; species Serilophus lunatus. The sequence continues at coordinate 897,259 of VXBA01001336.1, forward strand.
AAATACATAAAATATTACAAGACACATTCATGGATTGTGTCTAACATATACCAAGAAAAGCTAAGGAACTCAATAAGAGATTTTTCTTTTTCCTTCTGGGATTCAGATTGCTCCTGTGTAGGCAAGAATCACCCTGTCATCCTTTCTAGCAGTTATATCTACATGTCCTTTTGGGGATGAAGTGATTCAGTATAAAAACAACTGTTCTTTTAATAAAAATATGCAATGCAGACAGCATTCTGACAAACTTACACAAAGTGACGTCTTCAGGATGCTTAAAGAAAATAAATGAAGAACAAGTATGCACAAACCTTAAAAAGCAGTAGTGAATAAAGAGATCTCTGGGCCTGTGGGAAGCTTAAATAGGGTACCATTATTATGGAAATCATAAAAGTATATGTTCAGTTGGTGTCAGTGAAGTACTTTCCCATGACTAAAGCAATCCTCAGAAAAGTAAAGATGCAAAATAATTTTCCTCTGTGTTTTTCTCTCCCGCATGCTACTTTCAGTAGGTCCTTCAATGTGTCTCTCACAAATCTCTATTGTAGAAGCCTAATTTCAGTCTAAATTGATTAAATCAAAGTCTCCATTTGAAGTGAACTTGAGATGGCACCACATAGAAGCAATATATCTTCATAAATTATTGTTGTGATATGTAAAAGTTAACTTGTGCTGTTTGGCTTATTGCTCACGAACACCAATGTGCTTTTCAGTACGTGCAGTAATTTACTTCTAGGAACAAATAGTTTCACGACTTTTAAAATACTCCTCCAGGAGACTAATAAATATGAAGCACTTGCTTTGGACAATGTTTAAAAAATGCTGCCAGCCCTCTTCTGTCAGACTCAATCTGGACCCACAATAACACCACAAAATGCACCTACACTAATGGAGCAAAACAGAACATACATCAGGCTTCTGCATGCCATTGGATGATTACCTTTATGATGACATATGCTCAAAAGGAATATCCAGGCATTTTTATATGGCTGGAAACAATGTAGGAGAGTTTGAAAAAAAAAGCTAGCATTTGTTTGGTTAAGTTCAGGAAATGAATACTCAGAAATGAAAAATGGAGATTGTTACAGTAGAATAGCAAAAAAAAATTATCGGAAGGCATTTGCTTCTATATTCTAACATCTTATTTTACTCAGTAGAGACTTGATTTATGCTAAGATTTAAGCAGACATCCCATAGAATCTGAGCACTCTATTAGAATTACATCTATAGTTAGATTACAGTTTATATATAACTATAGTAGAGTTGTATCAATGTTTACTGATAATAGGAGGCTTCATGCTTATTAAACTGCCCTGTATGTGTATAGAAAAAAAAAGAGCTGGCTCATTTTAACAGATGCAACAAATATATTACAACAATCCTTGCCTTACAGTAACACTCACTTCATGTTTAGGCAGTATATGTGTTAAGAAAGAACTCTGTTATTTTTCCTTGTTCACAAAGAGAAAGACAAAGATTTGACATTAACCGTGCTTTCAAAAACATTTTAATACCGATATTTGAATCAACTCCAAATGACATGAATAGAAATGTAGCAGGAGTTTTTTTCCTTCTGTTATTCTCTGTGCATGTGCTCTTCCTTAGCTGAAATCCTGTTTGGTTCACTGCACTGTCACCTTAATACAATGCAGAGCATGATTTTAATTGGCAAACTTCAATATGGGACAGTAGTTTTAAAGAAAATGGAAGCACATGTATAAAAAAAGTGGCACAGGACTATAGTCAAGCTATCTTTGGAAAGGCCTCTTTCGAAAGCCTCTTTCAAAAGCTAGTAGCTTTGCTACAAACCATAGCACTGAGAAGAAAACTGCTTTTCTTTGACAACTCAGAAGCAAAAGTGTATCCCGGTGCACAGAGCCAGCCATGCTGGTTCAGATGCACATGAGAGAGGTGGTCTGCACTGATGGCAGCAGTCAGACAACTGTATTCTCACCCAAGGGTTTGTGGTGCCCTCTCAAGGAAGAAGTCCAGGCTCTCCCTTGGGTCTTCCATGCCTGGGTGGCAGAGATGCAATCTGGCTGCTGAAAGTTAATTAGCAAGTGGTTTTCTTTAGTACCTTCTACTGAAGTGATAATCTGTGATATTTGCTTCTGAGCATTCACTCTTTGTAACATTTGTAACTCCAGGAGCTAGTTTCAGATTGTCAATGACATTAAGACAGTTTTGAATATGTAAATATGCCATTATGTTGAATATATTGATACAATTATGTACATGATAATTTTTCATTTTCCCCTTAAGAAAACTTAAGATCTTAAGATACATCATGTAATGAGTAGTTATACTACAGTAATGATGTATCCTCAACAAACTGGCTTCTAAGAAGAAAGGGAAACAAAGCTATGAAAATAATTACAGGGGAAATATTGTAGTTAATTTAAGAGCCAGTCAATTTATTCAAGACTGGAAACAGCAGTAGCAAACAAATAGCGAGGCATAGTAAGGACAGTTTTCCAGGAGAGATTTAGTTAACAATCCACTGACTGCATTGGATTTCTCATTAGTGTTGAGCTCAATCTTCATTCTCCCCATGAGAACAATATTTACACATTACCAATTAGCTATTCTTTAGTGAAAGAGTTTCCCAGCATTACATGGGGACACATGTGGGCACTGTAAAAACCTAAGATGTGTAACACACGAGGAACAGAAAGTAACGATCTTAAACAGGCCAGACCCTTGAATTCATCACTAATAAATGTCCCCGTGCATTCAACAGTACTGGCTGCTGGGAGCCTGTTTTCTTCAAGTACTTCAAACACTAAAATCCAGGAACATTTATTATTTTAATCCATTACAGGCAGTGCTTGATTTAACTTTATTGGTTGTGGTGGTGGTAGTAGTTATAGTGGGGGTAAAGCTATGTTCTTTTACACATCATTTCAAAAGGGCTTAATTATATTTTATAGCTCAGGCCAGGAATCCTGCTTGTTTTGTGTCTAACAAGGTTCAAATGGAGTTCAGGTCAGTGATGAATCAGAAGGGAAGTCAAAGATGGTTATCTATTTGAAATGAGCTCATCTCCCTTAAAGAATAACTGAGCAGGTACACCATGTTCATTACACTACTGCATACTAAATAACTGAAAAATCTCAATTCACTTTGTGATTTGGTAATTTTGGATTTTGTGATGCCTGATCAGAGACAGCATATTAAAGTTTTGATTTAAAGGGATTTTAATTATTGGTCAAGGCTGTACTTGGATTACAATAATTTAGAATATATTTGTAAAGCTCTATATTGCTCTATGTTATTCCAATTAAGTGGACAAAAATACATAATATAAACCAACAAAAATAGTGTTCATTTTGGACCGATGAGTCCAGATTTCAAAAGTGAGTGCTATACTGGTACGAGTAGTACTCGGTTCTTGTACCATAAACATCCCATTTTTAGATATCCACAGGTTTCAGAAAAGCACCATTCTTACTCCATCTTTAAAGATGGGCATTTAAAAAATTTAAGAAAGATCTGTGCATTTTCACATCTCAATTTTAGGTGGTTGGTTGAAAACTTCAAAGTTTATTTTCAGGCGACAGCTGGTACCTACAACTATCACTGATTTATAAAGTTGTACCACTACTGAAAAATCAGATATTGAATGGTAGCACAGCTAATGAAGCATTGCAAAATAGTGGATGCCACTCAGAATGTTGCCCAATATAAACATACAAAATTGAACTAGAATTACAGTTTTGGTGTCTTGCTTTTTCTTCTATGCTTGATTCACTGGATTTTGACTGCCTTAGTAAACTAAATAGTCCATGAGTTAGAAGGTAACTTTTCTCTATAAACCATCCTATAGATAGTGTCTGGCAGCAGCTGAGGTGTTAGAGCCTCTATAATCCAGTGAATTATGCTTGAGGAAGTCCAAGGCTTGATAGATATACCCAGGCCACACAAACTGAACAGGCTTTCCTTCACTCTTGGGATGTGGTTCCTGAGGATTAAGTCCATGTTCACGCTCCTATATTCCAGTCTTCTCCTCCTTTCAATCCTTCCTCCCCCTTCCTCCTTAATATATTTCCTGAATTCTCTTTTATGTCAATGTGGTCATTAAAATGTACCTGTCCAGTGAGCCAGCTGAAGGAGACAATCTTGCTGGAAGCTTTTCTCTCCTATTGGATTTGTTTTCAGACAGATCAGTGGCCAATAGACCTACCTGAGTAAGTGAGCTAGCACAAGACAGAGTGTAGTAATGTGCAGTCACAATAACCTAAATTTCCTATGGAATTGCACCTTTGATTTGGGCAGCAAGCTAGTGATCTCATCCCATAAAAATTACTCTTGATACAGAAAAAGAAAAAATGTGTCAGTATGTCAACTACTTAAACACCTTTAGGGACCAGTTCCTTAGACTGGGCAATAATGCCTTTCCTCTGTGTTCTGTACCTCACACTGAAAAATGAAGACTGAATTGGAGGAATAGCACAGAAAGCATAAAATGTACAAAGAAACCATCCATCTTTCACTGTTATATATATTTTCTCATGAATGTAAGCATTCTATAAAGTTGAATTCCATGAAACTACTGTATCACCTACTACTGCCACAAACAGCACCGTGATCCATTTAAGAAAAGAAATTCCAGTCTCAAAAAATATGTAGTTGACTTCACAATAAAAATTGAAGAGATTACCAACTCAACCATATTTATTGTGAATCAAATTTCATTTGAAATATTTTTAAAGCCGAGTTACTCAAAATGTAGATGTAGTTCTACAGAATTAGTGCAAACAGTCTTAAATAAACGATCTACAAGTAACTTCTTTTCTTCTCACCGAAATTAATATACTAGCTCATCAGTAGCAATTTTGAACACTATAACAAAGTATCAGTAGGGAATCTGACCAGGATTAATAGTGGTACTCAGTCCTGGGATTAGGTGGTGTCTTGTTTCATGGAATTTTGGCCATCTGTTCTTCCCTCCTACGTTATACTCCTGCAGAACTATAAACGCACCTCCACCTCAGGGACTATAGAAAGGAATTAGAATTCTTCTGCTTTTCATTATCACAAGATTCAGTAACTCATTTCATTGTCAGGATAATCCCCTTTTACTCTTTCTTTTGCGCTTGCAGGATATGCCAAAATGACAAAAAAATCCCAGATGTTAGGGACCTAATGAGGTCTCCACCTTTTCTTGAGTGTTGGGTTCAAGCTACTTGGGACACTGTGTCAAATCTGACAGGACCTTGATGCCTACACCAAATATTTGTTAAGGTTTGTTAGTGATTTGTATAGCTGTCTACAAGCTGCACTTCCACCTCAATCCTCAGTGGCCATTTAAATATTTAGTTTTTCCTCTGGCTTTTGCTGACAGAGAATTAATTTCCTATTGTTCGAGTATTGGAAAGAGTTTATATTTCTTTCTCAAAGTAACGAATGTCTTCTGGGTGTTGTAAATGGCTTGTTACTGTTGCATATTATTTTAGGTAATCATATCTAATTTAAAGTTTTATTTCTCCATGGGCTACTTGCATTTCTGCAGCATGCAAGGGCTATGACAAACTCTGCCTAAGCAGAGTTTTCCCCAGAGAGTTAGTTAACTCCAAAATGAAGTTTGGTCTTTGCTCTATACCAATTAATATCTGCATTTAATTTCTAATAGTTCTGTAAAGTACCGAAGTATGTAATTATTTTTAGATTTAGTAAAAATATTTGGGATTATCACATACTCAACTAGTGTTTATTTTTCCCCCTTATTTATAAGCTAAAGTAATCATCTCTACATGGGGGACAAATAGCTGGGGAATCCTGAGTATGATCTTTGGACTACTTTATGTCCACAACTCTCTCAGTTCAGACACTGAACAGCAAGACTTGTGTCCCATGTCCAGACAGAGAAAAATAAAACTCCTCTGAGAGGCTACAGGTTTTTTCCTGTCTTTCCCTTCAGGGAGAGTATGGTCCTCAATTTCTCTAATTTATCTGCTCTTCTGGCAGGTAGGTAGTGCTAATTTCAACACCAAACCTAAATTAACTGAAAGCCATATGTTTAGAATTGCATTCTTTGTTCTAGTATTTATTGCTAAAAATTATTTCAATTTTAATGGCATATGACAGTTCTGGAGTGACTAACACACCTCAAGCACAACACCAAGCAACCTCAGATCTGACTGGGTACATGCCACTCCAGCTCCCACTACTTTGTAGAAGATGCCACAGAGGACTAAAATCTCTGAAGCAAGTTTAACAGTAGTTCTTGGACTTGGGGTTTTCATCAACAGTAAATATAAGCTGCCAAAAATGATGTGAGTGTTTGTTATCTACTTATATAAAATAGGTACAAATTTTAACTTATAACTCTAAACCACAAAATATAAAATGACTACAGAAAACTATTTTATTGAATATCATTATGACTTAAACTGCCCTTAAGGGTATCAGAAAATATATACTGGTAGCCTCATTTAAGATAATATCTTTTTGTTTTGGAAAAGGGATTTTTCTTTTTTCTTCCAATACTCTGCATCACAGTTAACAATAATATTACTTTATTAAAAACAAAATACTCAGGATTTCACCGTGAGTACAAAGGAGAACGTAAGTATTCTAGCAGAAATAGTAACCATGTTGTTATAAGTAATTGTAAAGAATTTCCAAAAGATGAAGTCCCTTGACACACTAAAGATTTGGGGTTGTACAACAGTGCAGCAGGATATGTAGAAAAAGAAGTGTTTTAATTTGATCGAACTGCAGTATGAGTGTTCAATTCTTACAATTTAGTTAGAATTGAAATCATTCAACTAATTAGCCCCTCTGCTTTTCAGAAGCTACAACCTTTTACTTTTGTAAGAAATTAAGAACAAAAATGAAAACAGAATGCCTGCAGTTTCCATGATTAAAAGAAGAAAGTCTAGAAGGAAAACTGATAATTAAAAAAAAAAAAAGTTCGATAGCAAGTTTCTTAATTTCAGCTAAAAAAAAATAAAATTGAAGCATTACACAAGGTCATGCACTTTTGTTTTCCCCCATAAGGGAGGAAAAATGCTGACAATACATTCTTGTGAGGGTTCTTTGCTAAATAATTTCTATCAAATAGGATTCCTTAACAAACCAACTTCCTCTCCTGCATGAAAACTCATCTGGAAAAGGAGTCATTTACACTGTTTATAAAACACTGCCACATAAAAGGTGTAAAAAACTGTATTTCACTAAAAATAGCTTGTGTAAGTAAGGGATTAGAGAAGTTTCTACACTATAATTGTTCCTTTGTAGTTTTCCCATGATGTTTTTGAACAGTGTTTTTAACTATGTTTATTAAAGTCAGGACATCAAAAAGGATCAAAGAGTAAGCTAGTGAGAACCAAAAAAACCCCAAACATATTGTGTTGTCTCACTGGGGAGTTATGCAGATTCAAGTAAACAAGTGCAAATTTTTGAGGTTTTAATGAAAATTTTCTACAATTATTGTATCTGAAGTCATTCTATATAATAACATCTGTACAGCAGATGGCCATACTGTACAAAAGGCAAGCAATGATCCTTTTTCTTCCTCTGTTTTAACAGTACATGTGAGATGACTACTTTTGTCATTGTGCTTAGCTTGGTTCAGCAACTAATTCGTAAAAGGCAGCTGCTGCAGATGGTCACAAATAGTTATTTGACTGTAAAATCAAAGACGCAGTGAAGTATTTGTGTATTAGTTTCATTCTAATAAAAAAAAATAAATCTGACATTAACCCTGTTCAGCTCAAAAGGTATATCTATTAAACTTTTCTAAAAAGAAGTGAAGAACTGAGAATTTTAAATATTCCTTTCTCTCGAGACACAGTTACCATACTTTTTTAAATTGAGCTAGCTTGCATAATGTCTTTGTAATACTAAAACAAATCTAGTTAGTAACTGTGGTATTCTTCTAAAGTATTTTTTACATAAGATTACAATACTGTTTCCCCCATGCTGAGTATTTTATCATCTTTCCTCAAATTCTAATCTTCACTTTGGTTTATATCAGCACTTTACATTCAGATTAATAATTGTAAATAAAAAATCAATCAATTTTTTAAAAGATTTTTTGACAATTTCAATTAGTTTTACAGAAGTGTGTCTTTTGCTTTTATTGAAACTTAAATTTATTCCACCATCATAACAGCATGCAAAGCCTCATGCGCATGTATTTTTCCTTTTATAAAGGAGAGATAAGGCAACTTTAACAGGAAAAAATATGCAGCGTTTGTTGATGTCTATTAATTATCTGGTTATGAAAATCCTTTATATAAAATAACTAATGTTTATTTTCATTAGATTAAGGATCAATATTGCTTTACTTAAAGCAATTAAGTAAATTAATTTACTTAATTAAGTAAATTAAGTTCTTAGCCTGCCAGACGATGAACATACTGAAGATTCATGTACAGCTTGTAACGTGGAAAATGGTTATCAATTGGTTTCCTCAGACTGCCAGAACAATTAACAAACAGAACTTCACAGCAGGACGTTTCTGAGGTTTAATGTGCAAGCCAAGGTACATCCTTCTTCTGGGAGGATGAAAAACTCCAGGGTAAATGATATACTTCTCAGTTTGCCAAATTGTTTTATAGTACAGTGATGGAGTGGCTCAGCTTTGATATATCGAAGCATGATGTGGACATCATAATGTACCATGGGACAGACAATGTATAAATGATAGAGAGGAAGTGATGGGAGGAAAGAGCATTATCACACAAAAAGAAAACTAAAACTATTTAAAGCATATTAGAAAGATCTTTTACTCAGCTGCAGTGCCTTCTACGCTAGGGTTGCAATCTGAGTGGAAAAGCGTGGGAACACAGGCACTGTTCCTGCCTGCACTGCTGTTTATTTATGGATAAATCAAAAGTTTCAGGCTCCAGCACTTTCACAGGCTTTCATGTCCTATGAACCTTAAATTTTTCATTTTTAACTTTTAAAACAATAAGGAAGCACTGAAATTTGCTGGCCTGAGGAGAAATATTTCTGATGAAAAAGAAATAAATCATCACCTCACTTGGCCAGCAACTTGTTCCTCTCAGCTACAGACCAGTTTACCTCACAAGCTACTCTGCCAAATACCTACATCTGGCTCATCTCCACACCATGGAAATGTACCATCTTATTCATTTTATTAAAAGACCAATAAAGGAATTTACAAAGACACTCAAAACACCTTCATTCTAAATGAGTCTCTGGTATCTGGTTAATTGTAACCAAGGTGTAAAGTTTCCTTGCAATTCTGCAGTAATGAGGCTGGAGTGCCTGTTTTCGCTGAGTGACTCTCAGGTGTGCAGAAGAATCATGTAAAAATTGAAAACTTCATAAGCCTGTAGGAGAATAACAGTATGACCCAGTATTTACATAGCAGCACATGTTAGTTAGGGCTCTGAACAATTATTTTTATAAACATAGGGTCCTAACAAGAAAATTTAGTTATAGAGTGAAAACCATCAAAATTTTGCTCTTTGAAGTATGTGCTAAATTATCAGAATACCGGAATATTGGTTCTTATAACCACCATTCCAGCTAGAATTCCATCAACAAATTAGTAATTGCAAGCTAGGGGATACATACTACAAAATTTATCACACTTGGGTGTTGCCTCACTGAAAGGAAAACCCAGGTGATAGAGTCTATCAGAGATTTGCTATTTTTGGTTGCAGATTTATGATCTCAGCTAGAACAGTTCCCCCCAATGCCCCACACTTTAAAATGGTTACCGGATCACTACTCGAACAAACCAGTAGCACTTCCAACTTTAAAATAACTCTTACCTGCGGTTTTATGTCCACTTTTAATATTGAGGCTCCCACTGAGGTTTGATAAAGAGACTAACAAACAAGGTTTACTGGGATGTGGGATGGTTTCCATCAAAACAACCATTTGAACAGTGTGAATGGAAATTTTCTGGAAGCAGGAAAGGGCTTGCCACAAGTTTTCTTGTACTGATGACTTTTGCACAACGTTGGTGTGCACTGCAGGTAGAAAATCCTTTGTACTGGGGTGTCTGGATATCAAAGTGGGATCCTCATCTGGAATAATGCCAGCTGATGAAGCAGCCTCCTTCCTGGACTCACCATCATTTGTGGTTATGATTTTCTTCAAAAACTGGTTGATTTGGTCAAGTCGGGCAAAACTGAGATTCGCTTTCAAAGGTTTCGATATGTCCACATTTATGTCAGCTGTAGGGGAGAATTGGAGAAAGAAATATGAGAAGACACAGTGCAATTATTCAAGCAATGTAAAAATATTATAAATTGAGTGGAGATAACTTTTCTATCATATTTCCATCATGTTTCATTAACAGGACTGAATCAATGTTAAAATACAATGAAACAATATTTTTAGGAAAAAATCTGAATTAAAAATCATAAAAAATATTGTAAGGAACTTTCACTATATACAGTTTTAAAGGAAGAAAAAAGACACAATGTAGATTTTCTTTCCTGGTTTCTTCCCAGAGATCACTGCAGCTATCTAAAAAACACACTTTATTTCAGTGTGTAGGAGGGTAGATACATTAGTTCTTTTGTGTCAGAATGAAAATATACTTCACATTCTCTTGAGTTTTACATCCAGTAGAACTATTTGACTAAACTCCAAAGCCAACAGCAAACATTTTCAACACATTCAAATGAGTGAATAACATGTATATTCTGTTGTTTCCTGCGTAGCTCATATCTTCAATGCATTTTCAAAATGAAATGTGAAATAAAAAGCAAATATTAAAACAGAGGTATGTTTACATTTCTTTGTTTTCCAGAGAGATTGGAATAACTTACTATTTTAAAAATGTTTTTTGTCTCCTTAGAAAAGAATTTGGGTACTTCCCAGACTGCTAAAAGTCTCACAGAATTTTTAGAAATCACAATTAATATGAACAACATTGTCAACAGTAGCTGAGATGTAGCAATTATCAAGATTATTTCAGAGATTGGAAACAGGATTTTATGAAGGCTGAAACTTATTTCTGTGCTGCAATATGTCTTTATATCAGTATATAACATTTCCTTACAGAAGGCAGCTTAAACTTACTTGTTAGGATTTTTCATTTTAAATTCAGCTTTCATCCAGTAATGACAGGGCTACTATGGTCAGGGGGGAAAGTTTTTTTCTCTTTGCTTTTTGATTCCCACCATCCCAACCATAAAGTGATTAAAATTCTGTGCATATATCTAAACTAGATTAAATGTTCAAACAGCACTACTTAGTTTCAAGTTTCATTATAAATATATACAGGAAATACGGTTTGTTGAAGGTTTTACACAGATTAATGAATATTTCATTAAAATTAGTTTCCTGTTGTCCAGGATCACATTTTGCTCTTTAACATTGATGTAAACTGATGAGCTCGATTCTTCCATTATGTAGGTAAATTTTTACATCAATGGCTGCAAGGGCAAGGGCAGAGTTTCAGAGCTGCTCAGGTTTATGCTGACTTCAGAGAGTACCAGGCACACGAACAAGCACATTTCTGACCCACTTCCCGCCAAAATGTCTGGCAATAAGAGAAATTTATTAATTACCAGGTAAGATCTGTCATAGCTGAATTAAAGAAACCCAAAACAATCTTAGAAAAAAAGTCTGTAGGACTTCACAAGCCACAAATAATAAAATTTCAGACAGAATACCTCTTTTAATGGTAACTTACAATATTAATTAATGACTTTGCATTTAAAGCCTTCCACACTGAACTAGAGACTGTAGTAAAACACTAGTTAACATGTGAATCTAGTAGAAAGACAAGTACTAAAGCTAGGAAGCTAGAAGAAAGCCTGCATCAAGAATAGTGTTGCCAGTAGGACCAGGGAAGTTATTCTTCCTTTGTACTTGGCACTGGTTAGGCCACAGCTCGAGTACTGTGTCCAGTTCTGGGCCCCTCAGTTTAAGAAGGATGTTGAGTTGCTGGAGCGTGTCCAGAGAAGGGCAACGAGGATGGTGAAGGGGCTGGAGCACAAGCCCTATGAGGAACGGCTGAGGGAGCTGGGGTTGTTCAGCCTGGAGAAGAGGAGGCTCAGGGGTGACCTTATTGCTGTCTATAACTACCTGAAAGGAGGCTGTAGTCAGGCGGGGGTTGGTCTCTTCTCTCAGGCNGCTGATGTTGCACTGGTTGTTAGCCTAGGTAAAGGTTGGACTTGATGATCTCTACGGTCCTTTCCAACCTTATTAATTCTGTGTATTCTGTGTGTATTTGTTAAGCATTGGGATGGGCTGCCCAGGGAGGTAGTGGAGTCACCATCCCTGGAGGTGTTTAGGAGACAACTGGACATGGCACTTACTGAGATATGGTCCAGTTGAGAAGGGGGTGATTGGTCAAAGTTTGGCCTTAATGATCTCAGAGATCTTTTCCTACCTAAATGATTCTATGAAGATTTTTAGACATACCAAACCACACAAGATCAACTTGGAATATTTTTCAAAATATTTCTGTACTGATATTTTTAATTAAAACCATGGGAAGAAAAATGTTGTAACACCTTGAAAAAACTCCCTACCCTTCCTGGCACTGAGAATACCTCAAGACTTGACTCTCTTTTCTGCAGACATTGGTCCTCTCCATCCTCTGAATGGAGAAAGGAGACTTAAAAAAAAGTAGAGACCCAGGTGACATTATGACATTAATTTATTTTCAATACTCAAATGGAAAGGAGTGTTATTCTAATGAAATGTCAAAAACCCCATACAGACAAGTGCCTTATCAACTTAAATTTCTCCCTTAGTGATGTGCTAATAAAGGTGTACAATAGAATAGATGTTATTTATTGGCTTTGCTAAATTATTAAGTTTTTAAGCTAGTAAATGTGGAAATCTTCCTTACTGTTTTGTGTGACAGCTTTCACATCTAACTTCTTTATGTAATGCATATATAAGTGCCAACACTTTCCTATGGCAGCATAGCCCAGAAGAGTTAAAAAACCCCAAACTTCCTGCAAACCAAAAATTGCTTAGACATAAGTTGACAGAACAGGTGTCAAGGGTTGAACCCTAAGAGTAAACTGATGGAGAAAGACTGAAAAGCAGATGAACATAAAGCCAGTAGTTCTTTCTGTGGCTGCTTGGGCCAGGGCAGAAACGACAAGGCACTGGTGCAGCTCAGTGGTGGAACATGTATGGCACCTGAGGTTGCGCTTTATCACTGCTTTCAGGTACACTGTGCTCATCCAAGAAAGCAATACAAAAAGGAAACCAGGACACCAGAGAAATGCAAGTAACTTCCCTCTTTCCTGTTTGGAAACTGCACACACCGCACAGGAAAATGTTGTCATGACTGATAACCTGACAATGTTTTTATGAAGCTATTATTGTCCAGTAAATCAGCCCTGACAGAATGTGGTGGCAGCCAAAAGCATAATTGCAAAATATGTAACTTTGGAGCCTTCACTGCAAATATTTTAACTATCTCATAATAATATAAGTTATTTTTACAACTGGTGAAAGATTATGTAAGGAGATTCTTTGGCATCTTAAGTAAAACATTAAAAAAACCCCAACAAACCCAAACCAAAAAAACATCACAATTGAGCAATCTTTAGTCTTTGACCTCTTTTATACTTTATACTTAGCACTGTAAAAGAAACTTTATAATCCCTTCTAAGAAAAATATATTTACGTGATGGACAGAACAATGAAAACTGATGAAATATGAAGAGCTATTTATAGCAGTTGATTAAGATAGATGTTCAGCAGCTTGTCCAGTCACTCAAAATGGGCCAAAAAAACCTGTTAAAATTTAAGAGTCACCCAGAGTCAGCTGGAATAAAATTTCCAGGGTGCAAAATCCAAGCGTAACAGTCTTTCTAGATTATTTTAAACATCTTGGGAAGTACATAACACTGCACATTCTGTACCTGTAGGAAACCACAGGTTCCTGCAACTCAAGTAACTCTTTGAATTGTCCAAAATTACATCAGAATCAAGACAGGGCAAAAAGTAGCTCAAAACCACCTTTAACTCCTCAAGGATCATTGCATACATCCAGAGTTGCCCCATTCCAGATGCAGAATCCAGCACTTCCTCTTGTTGAACTTCCTATGGTTGATGATTGCCCAGTCCTTTAATTTGTCAAGGTCTCTCTCTGGGGCCTCCCAGCCTTTGAGGGAGTCAACAGCTCCTCCAAGTCTTGTGTCATCTGAAAACTTATTTAGTATCCCTTCTGTGTCCAAGTCATTTATGAAGATGTTGAAGAGCACGGGGACTAAGATGGAGCCCTGTAGAACCCCACTAGTTACATCACACTCTCCTTTACCTACTATGGACTGGCTACCAAAATTACATCCCAATGCTTTCTTTAGATTTAAGATGTATTAGCAGTAATTTATTTTGCCAGATGTTATCTATTTCCAGCAAATAAATAGTAAAAAAAAAATACTGTGCTTCTAGATTGCATTCAAGTGAGTTATTTCTGTTAAGTTTAAATCCAACCGAACCAGATGATATCAAAGCAATTTTTTTAATTACATTATATCATTTGAGTGTAGAATTTGAATTGCTCTTTCTCTGTCTCAATTTCTTCACTACATCTCTTTAGATTATCCAGTAAATCCATGTATGTCAATTACTAGTTTCTAATTAGCCTTTACAACTCTCTGAACAGCTACTAGGAAACAGAATGATGAAATAACTATTGAGTTAAAAGGAGCTTAGATAAATATAAATAAATTACACTTATATGCTCCCACCACACCAGGAGATGACTTAACAGTGAAGGGAAAAGAATCATTTTGGAATAATGAAATCAGAGAGGGAATTCAGGTCCCAGAGGCGATTCTATGGAGTTTCATGTTAATGTACACCTTGTGGGGGACCAAAAATCAACTGGAATGGTTTCCTGAAAACCGTTTCCAGCTATTTTCTCATTTAAAAAGTTCCAACTACACTTGACCCATTAGTCATCATATTACTTACATTTATTATGTATTTTGAAATCTATTACAAAAAACCCAATGGATTCAATATGGCCTGTTTGAACTAAATCATAACATCTATAAAAGAAAACCTATGAGCAGCCCTCTGAAATTTCTGTCTGAAACAATTTCTTTCTTTGTCATTTTATTACTTAGAGCTTCAGATAAAAAATTTCAAGGTTATGAGTATTTTACCCTTGTTCTCCATACCATTCAGATTTGTATTATGAAGATAAAATTTTAATCTGTGAAATTGGGAAAATTATATTAATGAACAGGACTTTTTATTCAGCAGGCTAAGGATGAATAAGCAATGCAATAATAACAGAGCTCCTAGCACGCTGCTTTAGATAAATCCCAGTTCTTACTGAAGTCAATGGGCTAATTTTAATATATGCCATATCGTAATGTACACAATGTTACTATTTCTCTGACTAATAAACTACCACAGTATAGTCTTAATCTTAAATCCAGAAAGCAAACTCCATGAAAATTATTCATAAGCTGATCTGGACAGGCTCGATTGATGGGCAAAGGCCAAGGCTATGAGGTTTGTAAGGCAAAGAATGAATCCTACACTTGGGTTACAGTAATCGTATACAGCGCTACAGGCTGGTGGAAGAGTGGCTGGAAGGCTGCTTGTTGGAAAAGGACCTGGGTGGAACATGACCAGCAGCGTGTCCAGGTGTCCAATGGCATCCTGCCCTCTATCAGGAATACTGTGGCCAACAGGACCAGGACAGTGATTGTCCTTCTGCACTCAGCACTGGTTAGGCCACACCTCAAGTCCTGTGTCCAGTTCTGGGCCTCTCATTACAGGAAGGACATTGAAGTGCTGGAGTTGGCCCATAGAAGGGCAAAGAAGCTGGTGAAGGGTCTGGAGCACAAGACTTGTGAGCAGTGGCTGAGGGATCTGGCATTGTTTAACCTGGAGAAAAGGAGGCTCAGGTGTGACCTTATCATTCTCTACAACTCCCTGAAAGGAGGTTGTAGCCATGCGAGGGTCAACCTATTCTCCCAGGCAAATAGTGGCAGGAAAAGGGAATATAGCCACAAGTTGCACCACAGGAAATGAAGGTTGAACATCAAGAATTTTTCCACTGAAAGGGTAGTTAAGCATTGGAATGGGCTTCTCAGGGAGGTGGTGGACTCACCATCCTTGGCAGTGTCCAAGAAATGACTGGACATGGCACTTAGTGCTATGGTTTAGTTTGCAAAGTGGCGTCGAGTCAAAGGTTGGACTCAATGATCTTGGAGGTCTTTTCCAGCCTTAATTATTCTATGATTTGTAAGAAAGAGATCTTTTCACAGACTGAGAATTGTAGAAGAATAAGAAAAATATGTTATTTTCCATGAATTTGTTCACTTTCCATACTCCTCATTCAGCAGTGGACCTTTTTTTTTTCTCATAGGTAATAAAGAAATAGCCAGGAATTTCTCCTTCAGGTTGGACATGGATCTCACTCTCCTCCACCCCAAGAAGGCTGTAAAATATTAAATTTCTTAATATACAGTACTCCTACAGAAGAAACTACTATTTGTCCTAGACTCTTAGGATGATTGAATTTTCCATTTCTAAACAGAAGCAGAGCAGACAAAGGCATGAAACCTTTTACCAGCAGTGATATTCTTTATCTCTGAGACACCCATCTTGATGCAGGGAGCTTAAACAGAGTAAATCTGAGGAAGGTAAAGGTAACCTCAAGCCCTGACTCTGGCTTGGAGTCAGGGTGGCCCTTCAGCAACAGGGTAATGGCTGAATTGCAAAAATTAAATTTATAAAAATAGGAAAGAGACATGTAAAGAAAAGACTAGCTGTGCTGTTCCCAACTGTCTCTGATCAGGCATCAAAAGAGAGACAAATTAAGAGAAATTGAAAAGCAAGAAGAATCCAAATGAATTGTTTTTATCCTCTAATTCATCATTCCCCATTTGGATCAAGGGAAAAGGAGGAAGAAACTTGAGACAAGGCTTTAGAGGCCATCTGCAGTCCATCTTGCATTCTGCTTCTGTGAGACAGATGCCAATTAGTCTGGAAAAAGCTGGTAGTTACTGCTCAGTGTTCCTACCTACAGCCATCTTCATGATGCGGCCCCACAGATGCAGCTCTCTAAGGCCAGTATGGCAAAATGCAGCCTTCAGGAAGCTTAATCAACTTGAGTCATGCTGAGTGCTCCCCAGCAGTAACAACATCTTCTTCCATGACTTACTGTGTCACTGATGTTACACAAAGGCGACACTTCAGACATTAACAGCTCCAGCTAGGCAGCGCCCAGGTTTGAGATGTCAGACAAGTCTCAGAATGAAGTAATTCTATTAATTCTTTAAAACTGTCATCACAAGTAAACCAAAATAAATTGTTGTAGGTCAAGAAAACCAAAGATAACATTAATAAATGATGGAAGGTTACTGCCATTCATAAGATACTGACTGAAATTAAGCAACTGTACAGCTACCAAATGCAGTACAGAAGTGTGTCAAGGGCTGGGTGGTGAAGCCAAAAACTATAATGGAGGCTTTAGGAGGCAGTATCATGAAAGTAAAACCCTAACTAGGGGAAACATTAACTCTCTCAACAGAGAGTCAGAGAAGATGAAGCACAATACAGTGAGACAAAATAAATTGTTGCAGGTCATGGAACAAATTTTTGGGAAAGAACAGAACCCATAAATACTAATTATTTATTTTCTGCTTAGCTGCTGGATAATAGATCTATATTAAGACACATATAAAAAAAAGTTTTAAGAAAATGGAGCACATGCTTGAAATAAATTGTAAAAGAATGCCAGTACACTGAAAAAAATCCTGAGAAAATATTTTCCAACTTATCCATGTGGCTTTAGTGTGCAGTTTTAATTTTTAGTACTAAGGCATTTAAGAAACTAAATTTAAAATAAGTGTTGTAGACACTGCTTTTAGAAAGTTACTTTGATGATTTTACTCAGTATTGCACTGATATTACAGACAATAGATGTGTCCAATCCAAAGCAATACCTACAGGCTGGTACACCTGTTTGGAATATTTCTCTTTGCCCTATTAATCAAATAAATATAATTTCATGGCTACAGTGTCAGTGCTTTAAAAACTTGTTTGTAAAAGAGCAAAGGGAAAAAAATCTACTAGAAAGCTCAGAAGTTTTGTAAATGACCCAGAGTTAATTAGAAAAGTCTGCACCCTGGCTAGTTCCCCTTCTCACGTGTCAGCTCTCATTAAATCAAAAAATTCTGCTTTCAAAGTTAACAAACACCATGGTTAACAAAACTGTTAAACTGGGATCAAGTGGGCACATTCCTAGGTTTATATATGATGTCATGCTAAGCAGCCCACAGCTGAACTTGCAAGTAGTATGAATGATTTTTCAATATATTAAGTATCTGATCTAATGCTAATTTTCTCTCTATAGGCTAACTGTGCTGGGAACAGGTGGCCCTGCTTTCAATTACGGAGGGCTAACATGCCAGTGTGAGGCCTGGATTAGTTCACCTTCTCACAGGGAATTTGCCTCGGTTGGGAATGGATTTATTATGGCTTCACACATGGAATGGAGCTCATGTCAGCTGAGGGCAGTGATACATCATATGATTCAAATTAACCTGCTGTGGACTGTTCCGCAGGGCTGATATTTTGTATTAAAATGACGACATTTTTAAAACAGCTTGAAAGAAACCAGGATTGCTGAAGTGCAATGGTTCCAATTTGTTCCAACTAATCTATCACCTGCTGGAGATATTATTCTAGTTGGGTTTCTGGTAGCTGCTATTTTCCAGGTTTCTCCACATCACTGACCTTGGTAATGGATACAATTGTTGCCTCTGCAAACGGTGCAGGGAAAAGACTGGAAAGAGTGTCAAGATGCAATTCTGATCACTGCCTTTTATGCCTAATCCTGGATCCACTGCCATGCCCCTCATAGTGTCCAAACCACGTACGGAGGGCCTGGCAGGAGACAGCAACCCCCCAGGTCCCTAGTTCTCACCTTATCTTTCAGTGGGACATGACATTTCTTAGTTGTCTGGACAGTTTCTACTACAGAAATGATTTATAAAGGTGAATTATCAAGGACCTCAGTTATTTCACATCTAATCTAACACCCTCCCAAGAAACTACTGGGAAAAGTGGACTTTAGTACAAATGACCTATATTTTTGCATGTGTAAGTATTTTAAGGTAATTTGTATGAAGCTGTACTTCACAAACATATTATGTATCATTTGCATGCAGAAAGACTACATCAAACAGACAGCTTTTATAGCTAAGAAAGAAGATTAAAAAATAATCCAGAGAAAGGACTAGAAGGTAAAGGAAATAATTTTTCAAAAGGTATTAAAATAAGATGGTCATATTTGTTTCTCACCTAATGAATTATACCTCATGCTGATGCAATAATTAGTTCACTTATACGTATCAGACAAGAATTATATATACAATCCAGAAACAGAGTGAATATAAAAGAGAGAGGGTCATATAAACTGATATAAATGAATTTGAAAAAAATTTTAAATAACTCATTTCTGTAAAAAGAAAAAGAATAGTCCTTCATTGCATTGTGGGGTTAAAGCTGAGGTCTGTTCCCACAGGACTGATGATGAATGCTTAGTTCTCCTAGGATCCTATTACCTTAAATCTGGAAGAAATATAATTTTTCTTTAGTTGCCAAAAACGTACAAAATAATCAACTCATGTGGCAAGAAGTGCATTAATGTACCTTGTTATTCTCATTTAATTAGTGGTTTCCAAGTTTAGCTACTTGCTGTAGTTTTTTGATCTCCAACCTAATAAAGACTGACAACCCGGTTTCCTGTGTGGTAAAACCATACATTTTTCTGTGGAACACTATCTACTTATCTACTTCAGATGACAAACTCTTTGCAAGGAGTACAGGTTTTATCTAACACAGCAAACACTGAGAACCACTTGCAGATTTTTTTTCTGTTAACTCCTTGATAGTAGTCTCCATTATAAAACACATGCTTGTTTGATTGTCATATTTGAAATTTAACCTCAGCACATCAACAATGTATTTTGAAAGAGAAATGGCACTGCAGTTTAATCACTGAACTTTGAACACTTAAAACCTACACAGAAAACTGTTTAGCTATACCAACTGCTACACTAGACTTCTGCTTGCATAGGCACAGCTTTCAAAAAATGTGCTGACTTTTCAGAACAGCTTATCAGCTGTACCCAACAGGTAGCACCTACTAGAACATCCAATGTATTTCAGCAATTTACTTACTACAGTTACAAAAAATGCATACATAAACGAATATGAAAACACACACTATGTCAGAAAATAGGTGACTTAGCAGCAGCTTTTTTTGCCAATTATTCACCAAAAAAGAACAGTCTTCAAAGCTTGCAAAATAACCATATTCCAGTAGTACTTTTATTTATTCAGTTCATTAGCTAAGATGTCTCTGATCGCAAATTACTGTTTGTCTGTTGACCTTGCAAGAGCTCCTGGGTGTTCTGCTGAGGTTCTTGTCCTCAATGAACAACTACCAGATGAGTTAGGATCTGGTAGTGTAACATTTTCTCCAGGCCTGCTGACGGCCAAGCTACCTCACCCTGGAAGAAGCTGTGGTTAGGGGACTTCTTGTCCCCCAGGAGAGTTAGTAACTCATTTTCCAGTAGCTTGCTGAGGAGCTGTCAAGCTCTCATAACTCTTTGCATGTGCTGTTCTGATGCAATCACATGCAGAATGAGCCTTCCATTACTCATCCAGTGAAACTTCCATCCCCTGAGGAAGGCTTCTTGGTAAAGGTTAGTTTATTGAAGAGAATCTCATAGTGGTAATGGCTGAGGTTAGAAAAATCTGCAAGGGAATGCAGAGCTGTTTTGTTATATTACACTGACAAAACACTTCATTAAAATTCAGAGTAATTATTGTTGAGTCATGTGTAATGATAGTTCCAATTAGCAAAAAAAGATGCTAAAAAAAGATGATTAAAAATGCTTTCTGGCTTAGAATTGATCCTGAAAGAAATCTCTGAAGTTTTAAATGCTTTGTAAGAATAAATAGATTGGGTTATGAAGGTTATGATGAATTACTTTATGGTTTTTCAGTTCCCCATTTAGCCAAGCACTATGGAGGAGAGCAATTTAACACTTGCAAAATACGACTGAATTGTCAGAGATTGGGGTGGACACTTACACTGCTTGTGAATATACACTTTGCAAGCTGGTACCAACTTCCATGTTTGCTAATTTAGTTAGAAGTCTCTCTTACTGACAGGACAGCATCAGGGAAACACTTTCAGGTGTGTAATAGATTAAATATAGAGCGTGTGCCAGGAAATTTCAGTGAGAAACTTGAGAAAACAGAAATGCACAGATGAACGGTCTGGGAATATGGAAACCTGCCAAATCTGAGGAGAGAGGACACAAAAGAACAGGGCAGAGAAGGATAAAAGAAAACCAATCTGGCAGCACTGGCCAAAAGGCCTCTGATAGCAGGTGTCTTTACCCTTCTTGTGCTGGTCCTGATTAAAATAAAAATCTGTGATTACTATTGATAATATTTTTTTTCTCAAATGGCATTAGAACACGCAGTAGGTCTGAAGGTTCAAAGGTGTATTTCTGAAGTCACATAGGGATCAATATAATAAAACCTCTGCATTGTCAAGTAGTTTTAAAAACCTTCTCATAAAATAATACAGCATGGAAAAACAAAAAAAGGGGTAATGATGATGTTTCTCAAATACTTTATTCTTGCCTGTGTGCAAAAAATGTTTTTTCAAGCTACTTAACCACAGTGTTTATAGTCAGGAGGCAAATATGTGTGTCTTATTCGCTGGTTGTTCAATTTGATGTCCTGGGCTCTAATATTCAGAAGTGATTACCACTTCAAAGACAATATGAACTGTGTTTCCAACATCAAATTCTACACTTTTAAGTACCGTGAAAAACTGGTTTGTTTGTTTTAAATTGATCACTTTAATGTAATGAGAAAACCCTTAACGTGCCTGTGCCTCAGCTGCCTCCTGTGAGATGGTGAGGACATAGTATTCCATCACCCATGCCAGGGTTGTGCAGACAAATCAGTATTTCCACAGTGCTCAGATGCTATAGGAGTAAGCAATGCAGAGGAAACAAAAAATTCTGCTGTAGATCCAGGTTTCGATACTGTGCTGTAAGACTGTAGGAACAGGTAACTGAATGAACAGGAAAATCCAGTACTGAAGAGCTGCTCTCTAAATGACTGCTAACAGCTCACTCCACATGCTGAGTGAAGTAAGGATATTCAGGGTAAAAAAATTAGTTAACAAATTATAGCAAATATACATATGAAAAAATAATTATGATGGCACAGTTATATGTATTTTCTAACTTCTAATACAACCTCAATTATTCTACAATGTAATGCAGCAATAAATAATAATTCACAAAATATAGAGAATGGATGACATACTTCAATTTGCAGGAGTTTCTGATACTCCAGGAGTAGAACTTCAAGTCACATTATGTTATATAAATGCTAACAAATCATTTACACTACACCACCTATGTTAATTAAAGAAACACAATATCACTAATTTTTAAATTTTACAGTATCAACATTTTAGATGATTGAAATTTCCAATACTAGGTACCCAGATTTCAAAAAACCCAAGAGAAGGTGGCTTATAAAGATCTTCAGAAACATTACAGAAGTCATCTTTTCTAAACATAATTGCAATAAAATTTCAGTTGTTCTACAACTAGAAGCAGGTAGGTTTTATTCCACTGGATATCTGCCAACCTCAGTCGTTCTAAACTTACTGTGGGAAGAAAAATAATTAGACCTTAAACCAATGACTGGTCCAGGACTGCCCATTCCTCAATTTTCACTTCAATTCAGGGTAATTGCTGGAGGAAAATGTCACATTCATGAGCAAGGAATAAAACTCTTTTCCGATTATCTAATATTATTGAATCATAGAATAGTTAGAGTTTAAAGGGACCATAAAGATCATCTACTTCAAACTCCTCTGCCACGGGCAGGGATACAATACACAAATGAGATTGCTCAGGGCCCCGTCCAGTCTGGGCTTGAATACTTTCAGGGAAAGGGCATCCACACCTTCTCTGGGCAACCCGTTCCAGTGACTCACTAGTCTCTGAGTAAAGAATTTCTTTGTAATATCTAATCTAAACCTGCCATCTTTCAGTTTAAATCTATTCCCCCTTCTCTTATCACTACATGTCCCTGTAAAAAGTCCCTCGCCAGCTGTCTCCTCGAAGCCTTCTCTTTTTCTGCCTGAACAACCTCAAGTCTCTCAGCCTGTTTTTCTAGGAGAGGTACTCCAGCCCACTGATCATCTTTGTGATTCTCCTCTGGACTCCAACAGGTTCACATCTTTCTTACATTTGGGCCCCAAGAGATAGAGCAGTACTCCACATGGGGTCTCACGAGAGCAAACCCATGCCTCCAAACAAACACTGCTGGGGCAGGGAATATAACTTTTTTTCTTCTCTGACTGAATTCAGAGGTTTTCCTCGTGTGTCCTACAGGTTTCTGGCTTCTGAAGCTCAGCTGGACCTACACAAATCTAAATTTCCAGTCTACTGTTAGTTCAGAGAAGGGCAACGAGGATGGTGAAGGGGCAGGAGCACAAGCCCTCTGAGGAGCAGCTGAGGGAGTTGGGGTTGTTCAGCCTGGAGAAGAGGAGGCTCAGGGGTGACCTTATTGCTGTCTATAACTATCTGAAAGGAGGTTGTAGTCAGGCAGGGGTCGGTCTCTTCTCTCAGGCTCCCAGTGACAGGACGAGAGGACACAGTCTTAGGCTGCGTCAGGGGAGATTTAGGCTGGATATCAGGAGGAACTTTTTCACAGAGAGAGTGATTTCCCATTGGAATGGGCTTCCCAGGGAGGTAGTGGAGTCACTGTCCCTGATGAACGTAGTGACATGGTTTAGATGGTTTAGATGATGGATTGGCGTTGGATAGGTTGTTAAGTTAGGTAAAAGGTTGATGATCTCTACGGTCTTTTCCAACCTTGTTAATTCTGTGTGTAATTTTGTGTTAATTCATGTAAGTGTAAGCTACACTTTTTAAAACTATTATAAATTCCCCAGGCCACTAAAACTATCAGGACTAATGACTCTGCAATCTCTGTACAGGTAGGTGGCAGTTCAAGGTACTTTCCCTTGACTTCCCTCTTTCTCTTCAGTTTAATTACCTTCAAATGCTTCAGTAAGGGGGGGTGTATATATGTTTTGCTACCTTCTTCCTTCTCCTGCTATCCCTGGGCAGTGATCTGCCAATGCTTCAGTTCAATTCCTGTTCTTTCTGAACAGTTACAGCTCACTACCTCATCAGAGCTCTCTCAATGAAACATTGCCTCTTGCAGTTTAAAACCATTGCTACTTGTCCTGTCACTATCTGCCTGTATAAAAAGTCCCTCTCCCTCATTTATATACTTTTTAATATGTGTGTCTTTGTGTTAATATCTACAAACAGATCACATTAGAAAAGAAAGATTAAAATGCAATGCTTACCTGGCCCATTAAGGAAGTCTTTAATCTGTACAGTGATAAGAGGAGGTGGAATACCACTTTTAGCATCTGCCTCTCCTGCTACTGTCTGCAACCAAATCTTGCAATAATCCAGAGCTTCCGGCAGAGTCTTCCCAGGATCTACAGATGACAATCATCATAGTCATTAATGATATTCCAGGAATACTATACATAAAAAGTGCTGCATACAAAATTGATGGAACAAAATTAAAAAGTTTAAAATTAAGTTTAAAATGCAATATGGTACACCTAATATGACTGGAATGCAGAGCATTTGTGCCTACATACACACTCCTAGGCAGAATAATGCATGGAACTCATGGGCAAGGGCACAAAGCTCTAATTACAGAAAATTTAGAAAACCTGCAACAATATGAATAAAATACATCAGTTACCCCAAGATGACTTTAAATAGCACACAACTTTAATTAATGATCAATTAATGACACTGACACTGTCCTTAGAAAAGAATCTCTGTTCAAAACCTGCTACTTTTACATTGTATTGTCATTGCCAAGTACAGAAAATAACAATGGAAAAACAAAAATTATAAAGGTGAAAAGATCAGAATGCTATGAGATCTCAGGAATAGAACATGACATTAGTGCAGTTATATCATTCCCTGTAGAGTTTCACTCAATAGCTAATCAGTACCTATTCTTGCATGCTACCTTGAACTGTGTACCTTCAATCAGTGTATAATATTATAATAGTACATTAAAATTAAAGTGCTATTCTTGTCTTAATTTTCCATGTATTACAAATGGCAAAAGAAGTAGTGTAAAAAGGCTTTTTATTCTTTGACCTTCATTATAAGAGTCCTTCTGGCACCACAGACCTCAAATTCTAAATTATCAATGATTCTTTAATATCAAGATTGCTATGTTAATTTTTGAACATCTGTCTCATCCTTAACAACTTAAGGAGATTTCTTGATGCTATTCTCTCCTTTTTCAGACAATTCAAAACTGCTTTAATTGCTTTGAGTTTTATTGAATGAATTCTTTTCAAGAATAGTATTTACATACAGTTATAGTCAACATATGGTATCATGGTATCACGATCATATGTGAATTGGGTATATAAAGTCAGCTTTGGAATTCGGGTTTCTTGACCTTATCATGTGATTCATATAAAACTTGGCACATATGAACCCTTATGTGATTTCAAAGAACCTACTGAAACCAATTGATCATGACTTCAGATCTATATGGAAAAGATCAAAAGTTAGCACATTCTTCTGTTTTTATTTGATCAATTTTCAGGCAATGACTTTACAGCAGTGTTTGTACTGTATGGCATATACATTACAGTCTTTCCTTCCCTTTATTCCTCCTATACATTTATAAAGTCAGCTCTCAACAGTTATTTAAGAGCTGTCACTGCATACAACAGATTTGTATATTTTCCATGAGAATTTATACATTTTTATGGTTCTTAACCCTTTCCTTTAATCACAAAACCCAGAATGGTGTGACACACTTCCTTTTCTATAGTAAATGCTTTAGGGAACATATTGTTGTGCATGGCATTTTTCTAATATACTGAAAGTAATAACAACAACAACACTAACACCACCATCATCTCTACACCAAAGTACACATTTTTGCCAAAGCAGAGCTTTGTAGCTGTTTTGAACAAGACTGTAATCTCTGACTTGAATTTATAAAACAGTATCTTGTTTTGTGCTAGAAGATCATCATAAACAACTAATATTCTGAAGTTTTTCAGAATATATAAAGCATTGTAAAAATTACTTAATATTATTCCATGAACATCACTGAATCAATGAAGTCGATCTCTAAGTTAGTGTTCCTTTAGAACTATTAATATGAACATTTAGAGGTACCAATAAGGGACAAAAGGCTGCAATATGCCTTTATTTTGTCTCATTTCTGAAAGCTATCACCACATACTGTATACAGCAACCTCTATCATCCACCATTTTTTCAGAAAATTCTCTGAATTTAGTTGAAAATTTCTTTTGAAGAATACATTTACAGGGAGTCTTATTATTCTAAGGTATGTTTCTGTTACAAAATACCTAATAATTATTTCAAAGTTGTAGCTCTTTAAAGATGAAAATATCTCAGATGAAAAGAACTTACACAGCAGAAAATCCTTGCATGACATATTACATTAACTACACGAACAGTATCCTCAGGGCACTGGAAACTGCAGCTCACAAGCACAGTGAAAAACTAAGGCAGTCATGGGACTCTCAGGAGATTGGTTTGCTCTGTTTATCTCCAAGGAGCACAGCCCTCTCACCTCTGTATCACCTGGGGCACTCCAGGACTGGGATATGTGAATAATGATAAGGACTTCAGAATTTATGTATGAGGAAAAGCATATGAAGAAAGCTCAATTCACAAAATCAGCAAGCCTGATTATTTTTAAGTTCAAGCAAAACTGAGCTAATTCTGAAAGCACGAGTGCTGCATTGACACAATTTTGCATTGGAGCTAATAATCACAAAGGGCCATGCAAAGAAATGGTTTGAGTACTTCCAAGCCCATAGCATATGGCTAATTTGGAATCTGGGTAACAGACTTGCCTGTACAGCGAAATATGCCAGAAATGGCATAAGTAAGATTTTACGTAATTACAAGAAAGCTAAAATCCAGAGGTTTCAAAACTGACTATCCTGGTGTATATCAAAAACTTGAGGGGAGTTCCAAATAAAATGTATCTGGGTAGGACAAATACATCTACATCCAAGGTCAAAAGACTGAAATATGTATCTTGATTAAATATTTTTCTAGGGTAGAAAACAGCATATGCATTTTCTTAAGATCAAGGATCAGCAGTATCAGTTAATCAATCCTGTGCCAAGGGCACAGGAAACATCGGAGAAGCAATTGAATGAAAGAAAAGAAATTTTAGGATGAAAAGTGAAGAACTCATGATGAGGAGCGTTGTAAGAAAAAGGACTCTTGTCCCTCAAGGAAATGATGGAAGTATTCAGAATGTTTAAAAATACACTTGACAGAACACTATAAAATATACAATAGGGAGCAATTATGCATCAGCAGGGAACTGGTCTGAATAATGTATTATAATAGGTCATTTCCATTTTCTATGATTCTCCCAAAAATCAACACTTAAATTTGCAGTTATTTGTATAAAGAAAATGCTGGAGAAAACTCAAGGGATGCATATATAAGTTAGAGTCTAGAATTACTCCACAGCAAGCCAAGAGAGAGAAAAGAAAGGCTTGAGAAGCAAGGAGTGGTGAAGACAGCCAGAAATTCTATCCTCTACACGATGTGAAAAGTTTGTCTGTGGCAGCAAAAGAAAAATGGTGAGACAGCTATTACAGATGGACAAGACTTTAAATTATAAGACTGTAATTTAAAATCTGTAAGACTAAGAAGTTGAGGCCTTCAACAGGTCAACATTCACCTTCCTCTTGACCATTTTTCAAAAAAAATAAAATGATAAAAAAGGTGTATCTGGTTATTTTTGAATTCACCCAAACATCAAAGCTAATTTTAGCCTTGCTAAGATCCAGACTGCAACTCCAAACCTCAGTTCATGAAGTGTCTTCTTAAACTCGATTTGAATTTGCAAGCTTTTGATTTCATGTGCTATCCCCTTGGTCTTCTGTTAACAGCAAACAAACTCCAAACTTCAGAAGAGCAAAGGGAGTAAGGGGAACGGGAAGGAGGAAAGCAGAAGAAATTTCATGTCTTGACTATTTTCATACTCCAAAATGTGTTTTTGTTCTTTTATTAGCTGACAGCTAGGGCCAGCTCCAGGCAGGGGCAGGGATCCTAAGTGTGTGTGCAGGATGGCAGCTTGGCCTGTTCAGCTGGAACTCTACCCAGCCCAGATGAGCTCTGCAATGTGCATTCATTTCAATGGATGAATCATATTTTGATCTGCAGTCAATTTTAAAAGCCAGTACGGTGCTGCAATCATCTCTGCATTTGAAACTCTGAAGTGGAACGTTTGGTCTTGTTTTAAAAACGGTTTCCATTGGAATTTAAAGAACACAAGTGGGAAAACATTTCTGCCAGCATACTCACAAGTGCTGTGTCAGGAAGTTCAAAAATGAGAACTTACAGTAACCTGAGGAATGCACATTCCCAGGCCAACTTGGCTTTATGGGTAGGGGCTACACTCCCCCGTCCATGACTGCAGATGTACTGGACAATAAATACACTCTGAGGGGAACAGGTGACACTCCAGCAGAACTCCCTCAGTGCTATGCTAGGAAACAGCCTTAAATCCTCTCTCTGCCATGTAGGAAGCACAGGCTGACCGAGCAGCAGTGAATCAGACTTCCTGCCAGAGCCAGCCTGTGTCGTTTTCCATGCGAAAGCCTGCAAAACAAAAGCTCGGGCTTTCCATTAGATCAGAGGTTACATGTGATCCTAGCTACTGCATCTGCTCTTCATGGACCCCCTGCCATCAAAGGCGTGGGTGTCAAATAAAATAAAATAAAAATCAAGAATAATCCTGGTGGCCTCACAATGCCTGCTTTTGCAAATGTGCTATTGGCAGAAGCTGAAGAAATTCCACACATAACAGATATTTACCAAGACATTTCTCTCCCTTGAAACAACCAAGCACCACAACCTCCTTTTTAAAAGTAAACAAACAAACAAATAGAAAAAAGATTTTTCAAGAATGCTCAGAGCACAGTGGTCAGGAAATGAGGCAATTTTGTATCTGGATTACATTACCTGAAACAAAGCAAATAAAGATTTAAAAAAAATATTTATAAAAGCAGCTTATGAGATTACATTAAAAACAATTGCACTCACTGTTATTTAAGTGGAAATGGCCAAAGCTCTGTTTGCAAAAACTAACAGTTAGCAGATGCCTTTTTGTTAAATGTTGCATTAGCACTGACTAAAAAAGCGTCATTTTAAAATATTTTTAAGTATATTTATACATAATCATACAGGTAAACTCAGGGAGCAACTAGCTTTTTTAAGTGCACTTAGTAAGGAGATAAAATGTATGCCATTAATTTATTTACTTTGATTTGAAGTTCCTGTACATGGCAATAGCATATTTGCAATCAAGCTGCCCAATTATAAAAAATGAAGTGGTTTAGTACAACCACAATAAAAATGAGCTAGTATTTCAATACCCTAATAAGTCTCCTCCTCCTCCTCCAAACTGACTTGCCAGTGGACTTGGTTGGAGAGTCCAGGCAGGCAAAGGCTCCCGCATACAGACAGTGGTCTGATGGAAGTCTGATGTTACTAACTGCTAATTAATACACTAAAAATACTTAACTTTTAAATTGCCTATTTCCTCTTATTTAATTCTTAAGTTCTTATTTCTTTCATGTTTCAGAAATTAAGGTAAAAATAACACAACTAGTGACAGAAGCCAAATTCTTTGGATGAAGTTTGCAGCTTCAGCCTATGTGCAATACTCTCTTGCACAAAGAGTAACAGTTTAAGGTGCAAAATCCTGAATTCCATGCTCTATTCAAAACTAGTTACAAACCCTTTGTCCCCAATAAAATACCATGGCTTCAAAACAGTATAAAAATCTTCATTTCTACACAATGTTCACAGATGCAAACCATTACGAAGCAGTAACCTTAATTCTGTCATCAGCTCAGGAGTAACTATGATTCTCTTTAATTCATGTTGGTGTCATTTTAAAGGATAATTTCATCAAATTACCTGTTAGAAGACTTTATAAACTCTAGACAATTTTTTTGACTTAGAGCTAAACAAATTTCTTAGAAGTACACTAATGGAAGGTGAGGGATGAAAGGCACAATTAGACCCATGCTATCATAGATCATGCTATCATTCTTTATCATAAAGATTTTTCTGGAGCTAATGTCAAACAAAAAATAAGACCTTCCTAATTTCACAATAGAATTTTTGCATTTGCTTCTGTCTTGCAAAAATTTCAGACTTGTTTCAGAACTGTAGATATGCTCTTTTAGAAAAGCTGTTAGAAAGCACAGTATTTCACAAGACAGAATCTACTGCTCTCGAATTAATAGTAATCTTCAGAATTTCACAGCAAAACACAAAAAAATTTTCCAAATGTATTAAAACATTCTAAAAATACTAATAGTGTATAGATATACCTAGAATTATTTGAAATGGGTGAGATTTTATTATCATGTTTTGAATATAATGTAAATATTTCCTATACAGCTTAATTATGTAAGTTTAATCATATTAGTATAAGTCATGAGAAACCACCCCCATAGGAATACAATTAAAACCTTGTAGCAAACAATGTCTATTTTCTTTTGTCTGGACAAGTCTCAATTTTTAGGTTGACCAAAATTTGCAATGTTATAGGCCTGAATTACTGAGCTGCTGCTGTGCTGTTGTCTATCTCTGTAACAGGATGGAATGCTTGCAATGTTTTCATGAGGCCTATGGTTTAGTTAGTTGTTCTTTTGTCTTGTTTCATTTTATGGGGGGATATCCTTCCTCAGTTTTTATAATCCGGTTAAAATACATCTTGTTTGGCTTGTGTTCTCTTCCCCATTCAGTGTTAGATAATGGAGAGTTGCATGACACATAAGAACAGTCTTCTAGAGAGGATAACTGAAAACACTGTTCAGCAACATTCACTGTAAATTAGACATCATTTATGGCCTCTTGCAACGCTCCAGTCCTTGACAAACAGAGAAATATAGTGCACATCTATTGTATAGAGAGAAAGAAGTTAACTTAGTTCTTTCAAATAAACTTCATACTGTTCTTCGTATGGATGCTAAATCTTTTTCAGACAAAACTATCAGCATATAGTCATAATGTCAAGAAAAGTTGGTGTGACTGATGAAATCAACTGCAGCAGAAAAGAATATGCTATAAAACAGCTCCTGATTCTGTATTATATAATATGCAATATACAGAATGTGTGTAACACGGATTTACATACACATACATACATAAAACACATCTAGTTCATGGCTATTTTCCCTCAAAAAGACATGTTAGAAATGAAAAATAAAAAATTCCAAAACTAAAATGTTATTACAGTGGTAAGGTGACATTAATTTTCAAATGATGCAATTACAATCCCAGTAGGTCTTCCTAAACAAGAGGCAAAAAACCCATTATATTATCTATTTTGCTGTGTGAATTAGTGTATGAGTGTGATTTGAAGAGTGGTTTAATTTTACTAACCTATTAATATATTTAGAGTGGTATTTTGAGGCACTAGAACTTTGGCACTCACCTCTCAAACTCTTTTGAAAAGCACACTAATGCTTTGGCAGCAAGCACAGCCTTCTGTGAAATACGTGAGTAAGGTACTTATTACTGCTCACAAAGGCAGCAGGATGAGACCAGAAACTCTGCCTTCACATAATGTCTGAGTCCTGCCTCCACACTATTTTAGATTTTCCTGACATGGGGACATAAAGACAAAGAAAAGGGCAAGATCCATGTATGGCTAATCTTTGGTCTTTCAATCAAGAAACTGCTGGTGACTGCAGAACTCTCAGGCTGTATGTTCCTACTATCTTTATCATTTAAGCTTCTTACCATACTTCTGTGATTTCTGACCTACTTTCAACTTTTTTTTTTTTTTTAATTACAGCTTGTGCTTTCTAGAATTGCTTCTGTAGGCATGATGATGATGAAAGACTTCAGGAGTTAATTGTAGGAGCAGAATAGACAGAACTTTATTGGTAACATGGTGGCAGCTTGTACAAGGACACAGTTGAATGCCCCAGAAAATGAAGTCCCATTGTATCTTTCCAAAACATTAACTTCATTAAGTTGTGATCTTAAACTTAGACCTACACCAACCTTACTTCAAGCTTTGCTTTGTGAATTCTTTTCATATTAATTCCTACAATAACCACAATTTACACAGTATCTAACAAACACAGATGGGAATCTGGAGTAAATCAAATTCATGACACAGATGTGTTTCTTTCAAGACAGGACAGAAACAGTGGAGAAAGATGAAAATAGAAGAATGATAAAAACAATATAGAAGAAAACAAATCTTCTCCCTCTTTTAAGTACATTCTATCCTACTGTCTAATCTTCCTTGCTATTTAATCCCTCTTAAAAGTTCCACTACAGTAAGATTTCTGAAAAAAAGTCGATAGCATTTTTAGTCTTTTGCATAAGCACATTATTTTAATGCCAATTTTCAAAAGATCCAATCTCCTTCAGCAAAAATTTCATGAAGCTGCACAAAAAAAGCATATAACTTTTAACAATTACTGTGCTGTGTGAAAATTGTCAAGGAAATATCTGCAACTCTCATTCAGTGAACAATTTTAAACCCCATACCACTTTGGCTGTGTGTTCATCTGGATCTTTGCATAACAAATTACACTTTCGGGGGATAATACTCTGTAATGATGTATCTCTTTAAATCCTAATACCCAGTATTGGCTGCTGGATAAATGAATTGCAATCATCTGATTTCTCTCTTTAGCAGTAAAGATAAGGCAGAAAAAGAATACTTTGGAATATTTTCTATAGAACAGTTATTCATATTTCTCATTATAAGCTTAGCATATGAAATGAAAAAAAGCCTTAGAAAAAGGAAATTCATGCAAAATCCTCTTGCTCGGTCAAACAAAAACGTAACATACGTGACATCACTTGATGCCATTTGAAAGATCACTTTCATTTTCTTACAGTTTACGTTCAGAACACCTGGTGCTTCTACAATGTTTATCTTTACATTTTATCAGCAGTGCAGCAGACTGAAGTATTGTGACATTCAGTCATAAAAAATGCTTTTAATGAAATTAGCTTACAATTCTCATTTACTTAGAAAAATTTGAGAAGTTAGAGCAATACACCAATACCTGTCACAATCTGGTAATGAGAAAGTAACGCTGAGGATGAGGAAGAACTGGTTGCTAGAAGGTTAGATCTTTAATTAATTTCAAACATTTTAGGTGCTTAACTTAA
Source organism: Serilophus lunatus (assembly GCA_013399895.1). Taxonomy (NCBI): domain Eukaryota; kingdom Metazoa; phylum Chordata; class Aves; order Passeriformes; family Eurylaimidae; genus Serilophus; species Serilophus lunatus. The sequence goes on from VXBA01001336.1 coordinate 930,520, forward strand.
TTCAGCTGTGAAGTGTAATCCTGAAACTATGTAAATTTAGCAACTGATATTTAAAGACATCCTAAAAGTCTCTCAGCTGTTTCCCACCACCCTAGTAACTTTGTGCAATTATTTTCACAGTTATAACCAGGAGTGAATGTTAAAAGCTCTTACCTGTACATTTGTAGTCTGAGGCGACTCCTTTAAGGCCAGCGTCGAACACCGATATTTCTACTTTTTGCTTTCTGTGGTGGCAGCTCAGAAGCACAGAGGGCTGTGATACAACCAGATAGAGAAATGGCTGTAGCTCTATGTCCCCAGTTCCCCTGCGACCAGGTTGCCGTACAATAGTTATGCCCAGGGCTTGTCGTGCAGATGATCTTGTGGAAGCATGCAGACTTTCCAGTGACAAAAGACCGGTTTTTTTCCCAGTAGACAGGGGGACGTTACTGTTTAAAAGATCATCTGCTGTGACAGAAGAGATGCATGGCTGACTGGGCTTCTTGGCATCATGACTGCTGCCTGAGCCTGTTTCTGGAAGGTTCAAAGAGCTTTTGCTTATCTTCTCACCATCTTTCTGATCTTGCACTGATTTTGAATTTGGTAAGGCAGTGCAAGAGTAAGTCATCAAAGAGATTCGACTTGCTGTAACAAAAATATCAAAGGGAATGAAGTTGAGATTCTTCACAATGGAAGACTGGCGGGAAGGACGGGCAATGCGGTGCTGGCTGGTACCACTGTGCTGCTCGATCTGAATGATTCTGATCTTAACACTGTCACTGCCAATTCCACTGTCCTGTGCCCCACTATAACGGGAAGAAGTCTCAACTGTTCCTCCATCGGCCACATCCATTTTTTTCTGCTCTTGTTTGGAAACCTGCAAAGGAAAATATTATATTAACTTCTGATATCCATATCCCAAGTATTTCCATTTCAGTCACAGCAAACAATCACTATATAAACATGATGTCAAAAAATAATAATAATAAAAAAAAGCCAAGTTAACTTTAACACAGTAATCACTTGTGAAAACACAGCAGGTGTCTGTTTCAGTGAAATAATGACTCACAATAGCTGAAGTGCCAAAAGAACATATGAAAGAAAAGCCAAAGAGCAAGCAGTTATGATTTCTAGGATTAAAAAACGTTTTTTAAAATTTAAACTCTAAAGAATCTGAAAGTTATGTCTTAATATAAACCCATATATCTGTGAAATAATGTATTGTAAATACAAAGCCTAGGTAGAATTGTTTTCCAGTTTTGAGCATTGATGCTCAAAAAGTTGTATTCATCACTAAAATATTTTACCGTGATTAGACGAAATAGAACATAATAGTAATCTACTGCATAATCACAAAAGACTAAATGGAAATTATAAGATGGAATGTATAAATATTATGTTGTAGAAAATATTTTTCTTAAGAGTCATGGAAATACAGCTGCCTTATATAAAACTTCAAAGTTAAAGGAAACATTTGTACTATCTAAAGGCTGGTTCTGTGATGGGGTATGAGTTCTTAGCTTACTTAGGCTACATATGGTATTGTCTGTGACTTTCACAGGGTTTTGGATGAGAAGCTGTTGCATATAGATATATTTAAAAAATAAAATCTATACCACTGATCAACAAAAAAAAGTGTTCATTCTATCTTACAAAATAAAAGAATGAAATAAAAAATTGCAATTCTGTGTCCAGAGAACGTGTGTCATATCAAAAAACAGAGATAAAGAAGCACTTCAATTAAAATCACTTTCAACACTGCTCATGAAACAACAAGAAATCCTGTCAACATCTTGATGACAAGGTGGGGAGCATATACTAAAATATTTACCAAAAAAGAATCTGCAGAAATTCAATTATAATCATCACCATAATGATGTACAAACATTTCTTCAGATTCATGAGCTTAGAGCCATGCATTCACTCCCTACAGATTGCACAGCACAATTAACATGTCGATCTGTGCTGCCCAGAAGTGTTTCTGCTGTGTTCTGTACAGGAGATAACACAAGAAATGTCTAATTCAGTAGGATTTGTGACCCACCCAGCCCAGTACACTGTTTTTGACAGCACCAGAAGGAGATTCTGTTGAGAGAGATCATGAACCCTGGCCACTTCCTGCAATTTGTTCCTCTCTTACTCCCCAGGCATCTACAGCTGTTGCATGTAGGATGCCAGTGGCAAATATCTGTGTGGTCGTTTCAGGAACCATTTCTGAACTTCTTGTCCATGAATTCATCTACTTCCTTTTTGAATATACTGACAGTGTCTGTCCTCCACAACCTTCTGGGGCAAAAAGTTCAATTTTTTAAAAAAAGATTGCTTTGAACCACCTCCTCCTAGTGACAATGCATTTCCCCAATCTTTCGTAGTACATTAATTGAATATTTGGGTCCACATTCAGCTTTATTAGAGGTACTATGACTTTTTAAAGCTTGATCACAGACTTCCTCAACTTTCTGCTCTCCAGACAGGGAAATCACAGCCTTTTTTTGTCTCTCACAAAGAAATTGCTCCAGCATCTTTAATCTTGTTAGCTTTCCTTCTCTACTTCTGTAACTCCACTATGCATTTCTTGAATACTCTACACAGCATTCAAGAAGTGGAATCACTAAGGTTTTATACAGCAATAAAAGGACACCTTCTGTCTCATTCTTAGTCCCCATCCTGGTGTCAGTAGTTTGTTGGTTTTTCTTGGCTGACACTGCACATTGACTCAACAATTTAATTCCTTTGTTCCAGGACCTACTTCAATAGTTTCTTCTTACCTTCTCTGCCGTAGTGAATCTTTGGAAAAGGAGATATAAACTAGGTCAAACCATAACTTAGCTTCCTCTTCAAAACAGTGCAATGAATTACAAGTATTTACATAATTTATCAGCAACTTAACTCTAGGAATTAAGGGCACTAAATTACTGAATGTCTTCAAATTCCTCTGATCTTCATGCAGCAATATTAATAGAGTCTACATGTACTGCAAAAATTCGGTAATGGGGGAGGTAAAGAAAAGCAGCTAAGGTTCTTTTATATTGTGCTTTATGGAACAAAGGGAGCAATCTCGTCTTCTTTTATTTAAAGGAACGAACATACTAGAAAAAGTATTACAGAGGAAATCCTAAAACAGAATCATTAACTAGCTGAGACTTTCTTTGAAAAGGTTTTTGCCAGCCCTGGTTGCAATCTTTTCAAATTCACTCATGTACATATTTTTCAAATAACTAATAAAATTCTTTGTGGCTGTTTTCTATGGCAGACTCATATCACTGACTTGTAAATGTGATAGCACTTTTAATGCAGCCTCTGTAAAAACAACTAGAAACCATTTTAATGAATCACTACATCGCAAGCCAAGAAATCCTCATTCCTCCTGATATCCTAGCAAAGTAAGGCTATTTACACCTCAGCCTCTATGCCTGGTAAACTATAAAGTGCTTCACCCACATCCTGCACTGACGGTGCTTTCAAAATTGTTACAGATGGTTTATTGCTCCTGTATTGAGGCAAAGCAGAAGGCAGAAAGGATGGAGCTGTGAAACAATCTTGGCTGTGATTTCAAGGAAATGCTGCCTGAAATGAAGGGCATATGCTGCTAAACGCAGCAATTTTTAATTGCTACACAGACATCAGTTGAGTCTGGTGAAAAATGTTTTTAGAAGGCATGATTCTGTAGCAAATGGCACTCTTTTGTGCACTCTTATGGCACTCTTCTATGCACCAGAAATTCCTACAGCTACCTGACATTTAGGTTATGAATGATTTGGCTAGAGGAAATGAAAATACAGAGTCATCCCCTAAATGATGACCTTTCAGGGAGAAAAGTATTGCATGTGTATGCCAAGTGAAGGGAGAAAGCACAGTACTTCTGTTTTCTGAATGGATACTCTCTTCTCACACTAAAACAGATTTCAATTGAAGCCTAACTCTTTTCTTCTGCCTCTTCTTCTAATAATTTATTGTGTTGGTCTATGTAAAGCACCTCAATGAAGGTAAGAAAGTAGTTCTGCCTCCATCCCCAGTCAGACTAGAGTTTCCCTGTGCAGACTGATGCAAGGGTGCTAATTGGTCCCAACTGCTGAGTTTCCTGTTACATGGACATTTGACTACAGAAACTTTACTGAGATCCCAAATCAATTCATGCAGGTCACTGAACAGCACTCAAATGGCAATTTCTCCTCAGTACTAAGCAGTATGGAATATGAACCAGTGCCCGAAAGGTGAAAGACACCATATCCTATTACGGTGTTCCATGCCACCCGGTTCCACAATGAAACTCTGACTTACGTATGGCCTTACCACATATATTATAAAGGTTGAAACAAGTGAGTAAGGATTTGCAAGACAGCTTTATATAACACAAATGGGTACAAAATAAAGGTACAAAAGTATCGCTGGAACTTCTTGCATCAATTTCAGCTGATTAAGCATCAAGCCTTCCCAACACGTTTCACAGTTAACCTGAAAATACACCTAACAATAAACTTGAGAAGCATTTAGGTATGCCTCTAATGGGATAAGGAGATGAGAGGGAATGACTATCAGTATAACAACTCTAAAAAATACTCTTTGCTGTATTATGGAATAAATGGGCCAATACTTTGAAGATATCAAGAACAGCAACATCATCTTGCTGTTAGCAAATTTAATGCTAACATTTATCATTGGGCTGTATTTTATCAATTCTCTTACTCTTTACATAACCCATTTAAAATGAACAATAAAAGTTTTCTTTAATTAGCTACTGGTGTGCATTAACATGATCATGATTAAACCATAAAAACCAACCGTACATTACTTTGGTCCCCTATCCCATGTGTTTTAAATTATTTTAGTTGAAAATGTACTTTGAGTCCCTTTTAAAAGTTCGACCTTCTGCTTTCAGAGAATTAAATGCATATTACTATAGTGGAGAAGATAATGTTTCAGACCTCCAGGCATATATTAAACACACTGGCAGCACATTAGACAAAATGCTTTACTTATTAGATACTTCCTATTCTAAACAGTGTCATCAAAGGCTAAAAACAAAATCCATATAAAAGCTGCACAATGCTTCCATACAGAACCTGTGCCAAAATCCCTGTACTTTCCAACTAATGAGGAAAGGATGTGTACTCTTAACATATGAATGTAAGATTTTCCAAGCATTCACTTTAGGAAACAGGACTATTGATTCCACATGGCTTATGTTAAATGAAACTGTATTGGTAAAATAACCTTTAAGATATTTGGCATGATAACTATAATTAAACAGTATTCAAAGGAATAAAACAAAAGGGAATTTGGTTCCACAATGCCTAATTAAAATAAAATGAAAAAACACAGCATGTCATCTATCAAGATAAATTGTTATTGTTTAAGAACTATTTAAATACTGTTAAAATATACTTTCAGATAAAATCTGAAAGGACTGGAAAAATATTTGTGGCTTAAAAATGGATAGTTTGGTGAAGAAAAAAAGTATAGGATGCTGAAATTTTATGCTGAGATAATGGCTTTAAAGCTTTGAGCATAACCAGATGGTACTTAAATCAGAGGAATTCTACAGTCTCACTGTCAGAATGAGTTGCAATATGGAAAGGTTTTCAATAGCTAGAAAAAACATGCTGAGATGATAGTTTACTTCTTAGATCACTTTAGTGCATTTTCTTGTCCTTTCACAGTTATATAGCCTATCAATTCTACACACCATAGAAAAGGTGTTGAAAGTTACAGTAGTAGCTGGGGAACTGTGGTTAATTCTTCCTTTTCATGTCTTGAGATAGGTAACTTCACTAGCTTAACCCCTTGAGTTCAGTAGGGCATACAACACATATATCTACCGAGAGAAAGGGTACGGGAATGGCATGTCCTGTAGAACACACACAGAAAAGTACATCATAAAATCAAGGATAAATAAATATATTTGCTTTTCAAAATTGGCAAGCAGTCCCATCTGAGGTTGCTGAAATCTTAAGCAGGTAAGTCTTATGTATTTTTCATTTCTGATCTATGTATCTAGATGGTAGAGACATGTCTCCAAAATTTTCACTCCATAAAGAGAGGGCATAAAATCTTCAAGGTAAACTAGCAACCTAATACTTTAGGCCTATAATTAATGCATTTTCCAAATCAAAGAGATTGGCAGCATTTCTACATTATATTTCTTGATTTCTCAAGAATTTTCAACAATAACAAACACAAGTACGTCCAAATTCCACTATAAACATCTCTATCAGTTTTATGTTCTTCTTCTGATACCTGACAAGATAATTCTTTAATTAATAGAATAACTGTAAACAACATAATCCTCGGAAGTGCAACTGCTCTAGATGAAAAGCATCTACATCTGCATAATTTTTCCAGCTTCTCATGTTAATTATGATTATGTAATGACACTACTGAAGCAAAATTTCCAACCATTTCTTAACTCTGATCAAAATCCCTCAGCCAATCATGAGATCACGCTTCACATTACATAAGCTATGGAAAGATTCGTAAGTGTGAAACCACAAAATCAAAGTGCCAATCACATCTGTTCCATCACTGTTGCATATGACCTAGTTTTATTTCTTTTGCTAAAAAGTAGTAATATTTACGTGGAAATAAAAATGTTGCCTACTGCACAAACTGAGTTACATAAAAGGAATATACACCATTTTTTTCCCCCCTTGTGCCTAAACTGGAATTACAGTTTAAAACACTGCATAACTTCCTGGCTTTGTTCTAAGTACTTTACTCCCTCAAAGAGCTTCCAACAGTTTAGAAATTTAGCTGATGTATTGTTGGTATCTGAAGAACCTTCTTTTTTTACCACATCAGTCTACTGAACACTTCAAATAAAACAATTTTATTATGTTTTGCATATGAGTTACATGATTGAATTTAATTCTGACCATTATCAAAATTATTTTGTGAATTGAAATGTTAACACAAATTCAAAGCTGTCCTCCAGAAAGGGAACTACAAAATCAAGCCAAAATGAGGCAACAAAAATAGCAGAAATGTTTAAAGTAGCTTACTTCATATAAAAGTCTTTTTTTTTCCCCCACAAGGGAATTTTCTTTTTCAGCTGAATTGGTTGCAAAATAAATTATGCCAATTTGAAGTGTAACAGTATATATGTGCTCCCAGACCTACAGGAATATTTCTGATGGGAATTCAATTGTAGTTTTTACAATATTGCAGGAATTATGTGGCAGATGTGATGGCAAGGAGTGATACAAACTCAGCTTCTTTGTGCAATGTTTTTCAGCTCTTCAATAGTAAAGCAAGAGGCTACATTCTGTTCAACACTGATGCAAATATTCACAAATCAAAGCTGCGCTAAATGTTCCAATTATAAAATGGGTATATGGAAGTGCTAAATCCTTTTTAATGTCAAAAAAATATGTTTTTCATCTTAACACAAACAATGTGTTTATTTTGATACCCTATGAAGGGCCAGTAAGAAACTCGTGTCCAATTTTTTTTCTTTCCAAATAAAGGCTTTCAATTTTAAAAGATCAGGCTGAAATCTGGCAGAATACTTTTTTCCACAGTATTTTTTCATTAATATTTTTACTAAAAGCATTAATTTCTTCCTCCTGTGCTTACCTGAAGTTCTCACTGTGGTGGCTTATCTTATGGCAAGTTCTTTCTGTGGCCTTGACAGTATTTTGAGACAGGCAACTGTGATATTTTGTCCTGATACAGCTTGGACAGGTGCAGTTTGCTAGGTGAAAAACTGGCTGGGTTTCTGGGGCCATAGTGAAACGGTGGATGTTGCTGCATCCAGTTGGCAGTCAGTCAGTAGTAGGGTTGCCCAAGGCTCAGTACTGGGGCCAGTTCTGTTTCGTATCTTTATCAATGACCTGGATGAGGAGATTGAGTGCACCCCCAGTAAGTTTGCAGACAACACCAAGTTGAATTAAAGTGTCGATCTGCTTGAGGGTAGGAAGGCTCTGCAGACCAATTTTGACAGGCTGGATTGACGGCCCAAGGCCAAGGCTTTAAGTTACAATAAGATGAGATGCCATGTCCTGACCTTGGGTCACAACAACCCCATGCAGTACTACAGGCTGTGGGAAGAGTGGCTGGAAAGCTGTCCTGTGGAAAAAGACCTGCGAGTGCTGGTAGATAGTGGCTGAACATGAGCCAGCAGTGTGCCTAGGTGGCCAAGAAGGCCAGTGACATCTTAGCCTGTGTCAGAAATAGTGTGGTCAGAAGGAGCAGGGCAGTGATTCTTCCTCTCTACTTGGCATTGATGAGGCTGCACTTTGAGTCTTGTGTCCAGTTCTGGGCCCCTCACTGCAGGATTGAGGTGCTGCAGTGTATTCAGAGAAGGGCAATAGTGCTGGTGAGAGGTCTGGAGCACAAGTCATACAATAAGCAGTTGAGGGAGCTGGGGTTGTTTGCTTGGAGAAGAGGAGGCTCGTGGATGACCTTACCACTCTCTACAGCTCCATGAAAGGAGGTTGTAACCAGGTGTGGGTCAGTCTCTTCTCCTGGGTAACAAGCAACAGGAGAAGGGGGAAAAGCCTCCAGCTGTGCCAGAGGAGGTTCAAGTTGGATATCAAGAGGAATTTCTCCACTGAAATGGTGCTTAAGCATTGGAGTGGGCTGCCTAGGGAAGTGATGAAGTCACCATCCCAGGAAGTGTTCAAAAAAAACTGGACGTGGTACTTAGCGCTCTGGCTTAGTTGGCATGGTGGTGTTTGGTCAAAGGTTGAACTCAGTCTTGGAGGTTTTTTCCAAACCTTGTTAATTCTATGGCATTTTCTAACAATTCAGTATTAAGATTTAAGTGCAAGACTGTAATTTTACAAGTCTCAGTTTTGGGTCACATTTCCATACAGTTTAAATAATTTAATACTATTAAATACAAAAATATCAGATAATTCACTGTTATGACTTCCAGGCATGAGAAATTTTAACAAAGTTATTTACTCCCATTGGAGGAAATTGGAGTATTCTCCCATTGACTAATATTCAATGTTCTGTAAAATAAATTAAAAGATGCAGAAGAAAATGCCAAATACCCTGGCGATGATTCAATCTGGGATTCAACAAAGTCTCAGAAGTCAAATTTAGGCATCATTTTCTAGGAGAAGATAAATGAATGTATGAACAATAAAAAGTCGCTATTGTAATGTGGTAAAGTAACTTGGTACTTAACTTCTATAATACAAACTCTATGTTCAGCCTCTTAAATGGGTAAGTGTACAGTTAAATGAACTATCACCAGAATCAAGTGGCAGAATCTTTTCCTCAACATATCCTTTATCTGTTTTGAGCATCTTAAAAGCAGCTAAAATAACTAAATCCACAGCAGATTAGAAGACTTCATGTATAGATTCTGCCCAACTAAACAAATTTCCTTTCACATTATTTCCAGTATTGTAAATCAGACTGAGTCAGATTACATGCCGCAAACAGAAAAATCCACAGCGCAGGAGTCTCTAGTGAGAAATATCCAACTGCTGGCACATGATTGCTCACTGAAATGTGTGCTGGGATCTTGAGTGCCACAGGTTTTAAAGCTTCTAGATGTCTGGAAAATTATCTTCTCAGTGCCTTACTGACCTTTTTTTTCAGTTACTAGGTCTCACCTATATCAAGCCAAATAAACTTGTACCTAGCCTTATCTTTGACTAAATCATGTTCAATTTCTTGAGAGTATTTTCCAGACTACTTGAGGAAGTAAAGTACATGAAATGGCATGTGAACTGAAGACTACAAAATTAAGAATTCCAGAATATTTTTTGTTGCTAACAAGGTCATCAGAAAATTGCCATTATTAGCATGTTGTTTGCCTTAGCCTCAATGTGCAATTCCATGCCAGACTGAATTAATATCTCCTCATGTGTGCCTTATATGACAGTAAACAGCCAGTTCATGGTCTTGAAGCATCCAAAAAGAAAAAAAAATAATCCCAGAAAGAGAAATCTCCAAACTAACCAACCCAAAAAATCAAGAAAAAATATACTTGTTTTTTCAGCCTTTTCTGTTTGCTGCACTGGATCATTGTGTCATACAAAAGAGTGAAAGAAGAGGGCAGACCATGGCAATCCATCTTGGATTAACTTAAAGAAAAGAATCATGGTGTTGGAGCAGGAACAAAGTTCAGAAGAATGACCTCTGCAAGCCCACCTCAGGAGTGGATGCATGCACTCATGTATCTCCATCTTCAGGCTTCTCAGGCTGATCAGGCCTGGCAGTTTTCCAGCCACCTCAGTCTCTTGCTGCTGGGAGGCTGCTTGAAAGCATCCAGTACTGAAGCCATGTTGAGATTTGACTTTATACCTTACTGGAAAATCAATGGAAAGCTATTGTGAAACAAAGCCTTCGGCAGTCTGACATTGGACTCAATGATTCTAGTGGGTCCCTTCCAACTTGGCATATTCTGTGGTTCTCTGATTTCAAAGCTTCTATTTGCAGTGCTAAGATTTCATTGGAACCATTCAAAATTGTGGGCTGATAACGATAGTGAATGACATTAGAGGGTCGAGATACAAACACAAGTTTACTTCTTGAAGAAAAATGCTTCTGTCTGTTATATGCTTCTATATGGTATTATTATGATGTATTATATTAAAGATTCAAAAAACCTGCAGATGTTACTAAATATTATTTACATATTTTGCCATAAAAAGAATGTTTTCCCAATTTTGGGCCAAGAAGTTCCAGTTGGTTCAGTAACAACTACTGCTTTTTTTCTGCTTTTTTTTTTTTTCTCATTTGTTGAATATTATTAAAATACTTTCTTAAATACTATTCTAAGAACAATTTTTTAACTGGGCATAAATCCATTTGCTGTGGTGGGCTTGATCACAGACAAATCTGGAAAAAGATCCAATGAAGCACTCAACCAAGACTAGCCTACTCAGAAATTACTTTGTATAAACACCAATGATCCAATAGAAAAACATTGGTAAAACCTCCAGCTGTTCGAAGTGTAATAAACACTAACTGCCTTTAGAATGAATTTTAGAAAAACAAGGAGATTTTCAAGAGCACATAGATTAGTTAGGTGCCCATCTCCCACTCAGAAAATAACAGTTTGGCAGATAATGTATTTGTGAATCTGAATCTCTCCTCCTAAATTCTGTCCCTGTTTTGGAAGGCAAAGAATCGGCTACAAGGGCTGATCTGTAGAGACTAGATTGGATATTCTAGTGAAAAAGCAAAACAGACATACAGACAACTTCAGGAACAAAGGTGAACTGACACAAACACACAAACCTAATTATCCCCGTAGCTCTGTGAAGAAAAAAAATACCTGTCTTCCTAAAATAATGTCTTAACTCACTGGTCTTCAGACAAATATCAGTTTTATGAAACTTGTAGACAGAATGTCTATTTGGTAAAGCTAACAGATTTTCAGTTTTATGGATTCTCTATTTCAACAAACTTTCCAACAGTTTGAAATAGTTGTCACTCTTTATTTCTGAGAATATTTTACTAAGTCATTATTAATCCTGTGCTTTGATGGAGAAAGTTAAAATTAGTGGAAATCTTTACTTAGGATGAGTCAAAAATGAAGCTTTCAGTATTGATTCATACAATGAGTCACAGGTAATCTGAGGGGGAGCCACAGTCTCAGTGAAATGAAGAGTTGGAAATATTACTAAGAGCATGCACTGAGAAAAAAATGGTTAATATGTAGGGTTATTAAGCAAACCCATTTGGCAAAGAAGAAACACTGAAGTTGCATATTATACTTTAAAAACTGAGAGCTTTACAATGTATTCTCTGCAGATAGGTACTGGCAAACAATTATCTGCAGAAATAAGTTCAGAGCAACTAGAAATGGCCGCAAACCTTATTTTGATTCACTAAAGGTTATTACTATCGTGTGCACGACTCATATCAGCCTTTTATCACAATCATAATCCATGAATACACCATTTGATATAGCAACCAGTAAATCAATCTGAGTGAAGCTAGCTGTAAAAATGGAAGTATTTTCCTGCTCTTTAATCTCCTCCATACTCACTGGAAGCACTCTACAATGTAAGTCAGTGTGACAGCTACCTCTCCTGTCTAAATGGGAATACAAACAGTACCTGATTTTATCATACTTATTGAAGGCACAAGCTCTATGTGTGTAGCCTTGTCACCAAAGAGTGACACTGTACAAAAAGGTAGTTTACTGTAACTTCTATATTGGCTTTTTTGATAAGTAGGAGAATACTTAGAACATATTAGAAATAGAAGAAATACAGCTGGGCTCTTCATTAACATTCTGCTCTGAACAGTGTGACCAGGAAGAAACACTATTACTTTTATTGCCCCATTCAATCAAAGTTCAGTGCAACTGTCAAATGTCCAAGACAAGTGGAAAACTATAATTACTGACACAAGTGAACTTCCCTGCAACCAAGACATAGAACAAAATTAAAGGCTGGGATTCAGAGAGGTTCAGAAACCCACATAATCTCAGAAATTAATGTTGCTGATAAGAAGGAGGGTATTAATATTCAGGAACTATTTTCTACATTTGGAAACCTCAACTGGAGTGTAATGTTCAAACCATACACTTCCATTCAAAATATTCAGTTTTAGTTCAGATATTTCAACATTTTCAGTGTTACTGTGAATGTAACTTGTGCAGCACTGCAAGGGGATGCACGAAACTCTCCAGAGTTAAAGTGTTAGAACCCTCTTGCTTAGATTTGAAGTGTGAAGCTAAATTATGCATTTCTAAAAAATCTAGGCTAACACACAACTCAAATCTTTTGCCATGAGAAGGTTTCACTGTGTCAAACCCCTATGTATGTGTGCATGTCCTTTTGAGCAAACCTCATGTCTTTTGTCTTCATATATGCAAAATAGACCCTTTCTCTTAAGGCTTCGTATTTTAATGTGAATTTACTTTAGTCCTACACCTCATTTTTGCTTTGTGGAAAAGTAGTATTTCGAGTTTGAAGAGTCTAATTAAAAACACAGCTATTTTCTCAATAAAAGAACTGCATCTAGGTTTGTACTGGCATGAAAATTTTTGCTCATATGAACTATCAAGAAATACTGCATAATCCTTCAAAAAGACATCTCCCTGCTGGTTTTCACAACAAAATAAAATGATGACACAAAGCTTCCTAGGAACGAGAATATGGTATGGCAATGACTCAAGATACTGGCAAGGGCTTTATTTTGATAGTGTCCTAGAACTAACCAAGAGATCTTTTATTTTCAGGAAAACATCCGACAAGAGGCCATGCGGGAACCCAAGTACTGGTAAAACTACCAGGAAAATGATGCAAGTATTATTCAGCTATTCCAGCTAAGGGTTTTTATTGGCATTCTCAAAAAGTTACACTTTTGGCATTGTCTCTGACATTATCGTGCTACAAGATTATGTTTAAAACACCTTAATGGTAAATATTATCACAAGACTATTAATGTTGTATAAATTTCAAAGGAATTAGCTATTCACAAATTTTAAGTACTCCATTAGAAGCAATCAAATCTAGCAAGTCTACTTACTAAGTGGGCTAGATTAATCTGTAGGACAACCTATATTAAATAAAAAGAAGTTATGTATGGTGACAATTTTATCCATCAAATCTATGCACATCAATGTCTTAAGTAACATCTCTTTATGTTATTAGATATCTGAAAAAAACCAAAAGACAAAAGAACTCGTACAGCTTCCTTTCACACGTCAAGGTTTCAGGTCTTTAACAAGATTAGAATGAGTAAATGCATGGCACCTTACTATTAAATATTCACCATCTTAAAAAGGTGCTGCAGATCCTAGATTTTCAGACTTGGGTGAGACTGATTCAGATACCATTCTTTTACTAAGGTCTAATGAATAAAGAATTTTGATTACAGACTGGATTTTTTTTATTATTTTCAAACACTAGAAAATTATTAAACTCTAAAAGAGTTACAGCTAATCCTGCTCATCATACAATATTTGTTAATGGCCCAAGCATACAGTCGCAGCTCAGGCTCATACAAATTACTTTCAGAGGAAACAGTAACCAGCACTCTGTCCAATAACATACCCTGAACCTCCTGGAAATCTTTGCATCCATTTGATTTTATATACATAGAAGGCTATGCTCTTTTATGTTTAAATGCATCACTAATGAAAAGAAAATGTGTTCATGCAAGCATTCGTGTCACTCTTCAAACAGTCTGAAAAACTCATAAATTTCTGATAGAACAGACAAATGACCTTGTGAGAAAATAGCCATATCTATTCTCTAACAAAATCTCAGGCATGAGTCATAGGATGTATCATTCCACTTGACGGTCTTGGATGATGCAGCATTACCTGAATCTGAAAACAGAATATATCTGCCCAGAAAAATTGAAAAATTAGGAAGGCAGCTCATACAATTAACAGCCATACACTGAAAAATAACTCCTGATTGCTTAATGGACAGGATAGTACTAAAGGGAAATTCTGGCCTTAAGAAAATCAATATGAAATTAAGCAGCATATATATATATCCCTAGTTGACCACTTTGTCCATACACGCCACACAGGTGATGGAACAGTGACTTATTGCCAACTGCTGAATAATTGCTTTCCCTTACTGGCAACACCTGTTTTGGTTTCTCACTATTCACTTCCTGGTTTTTACAAAACATAAAAAAAATTAATTAACACTAAGAATTCTGATCTTTTTCATTTGTCTGAGTGCACAAAATATTACATGCTATTTGAGGAAGACTGACACACAGAGTCAGTATTATTAGTTTTATTTCCTTCTAAAAATAGGTTAAAATGCATGAAAAAAATGTTTCTTGTGAGGGAATACCAGAAAAAAGTGAGGATCCTTCCACGAAATAGAGAAGCTCAAAATCAAAATTGCTCACTGCCCACTGTCTGTAACTTCATTTAATGCTTTACTGGCGCCAACTATCTCTTTTTATTTTTCATCTTTCCCTTTAAGAAACAAAAAGGTCTTATTTCACTTTAAAATGAAGGAAATCAGAGAATCCATGTGCTTACAATTGATGACAAGAACCAAGTTTTCTGCACTACCTAGCAGGTGACATTCCACGCAGGGTAGAAAGTGTAACTGGCACTGTCTAAAGGTAAGGTTGCCACAGCACCAAACTCTATCACATACAAGCATTAGATGACTCAAAGGAGAAGATTAGTCATGATCAAAGAATGCAGAACCCTCAGTCACACATCATGTGACCTAACATCAACTATTCGTCTCCTCATCAGATGATTAAGCAGATCATCACTATGACACCTTCAATATCCACACTGTGAGAATGTCCAAGCACGTGTTCTCTCACACTACTTCTTTTCAGGATGAGTTTAAGTCACCATCTTGTCTTCACTGATTTTGCCCTGCCTATATGTGAAGAACTATGCTTGATGTTTATGGAAAAACTTTAATAATTCTTACATAGCTTGTGGTTGTCTTATCCTTTTTTTTTTTTTTTTTCCAAAAATAAACCAATATGATTTCTAACTTAAAGAACAGTTTGAATTTTGAGCCTTTTTAATAGCAACATTTTCATTACATCTGTAGAGAATGCTTAAGATTTTTTTGGTTAATACATTAAAAGATCAGAAATTCTAAGTTTTAAGTTAACTTTACATACCGTTTAGTTATTATTTTACTTCAATAAGAAAGTACAATGATATTTAAGGTAATGATAATAAAAATAATTCATAAGTTATCTTCAAACTATTGCTAGGCAGGATATGCAATACAGAGATTGCACAGAATGTTTATGTCTTCTAGACTATTTCGCTAAGGGTAGTATGAGACAGAAGAAATGCAATTAACTGAGAAGAGACAAGGTCTGGTTTTGAAAATCAAGTATTGTAGACTAAAGGAGGAAAAAAAGGTGAACTGAACCCTTGCACTTAAAACTAATGCAAAAATTGTTCTAAAACATGAGGATCCATCTTAAAACACTTAGAAAAACACCAAAAGAGAAAAGATAAAACCCTAAAACTTAACACATTAGTTAGTATTGATGAGTACATAAAGGAAAACCAACACTTTAGGGCTTTTTTCTTTTTTCCTGTCTTACCGTATTTTATTTTGCTATTATAATTTCTTTTTTTTTTTTTTTTTTCCAGAAAATAACAGCAATCTCTATGAGCTGTTTTCACATTAGTTATGTTTCAACATGGGAATCTTTAAATGCTATTGATATGAAGCTTCACAGTATTCACAGTGAAATATTTGTATTTTTTCCTTTCATTAACAATACAAAAATATCTTTCTGTGTGAAAGCAATATTCTTTGGAGTGCCACAAGGAAAATTTGAAAGCATGCCTGTAATTCACAAATTTCTTTGCAGACTGTTGTTTCGGGTAAATTCCTCTCCAGCTACATCTTATGTGGAATCCTGATATGCACAAACATCTTACTAGCTTAAGTGGTCAAAGAAGACATTGAGGAAAACAGCAGAAAAAATGCTCCTGAATCATATGTTTAAATAGCTATGGGATACAACTTTCCAATTTTTTTTTCCACATAGCTTGTGTGTTGGGGACATCAAAAACCAGCAGGAAAAAAAAGTGTTGTCCTAGCAAAAAGGGAATAAATTTTGAATCCATAATTTCAAGTCTGGTTTTACTATACTGTAAATCTAATATCTGTCTTGTTTCATATTATTGAACAGACACTTCACTGTAAAATAAAAATTTTCTTCACTTCGTATCTCAAAGAGAGAGACTACAAAACCTTCTGTTTTCCACTTCAATTTTGTGTTTGCAGAATCTAAGCATGAAGATCTCTTCAAAGTGCTAATTTAGTTGCAAGAATCAGTTTGAAACATTCTTTTTTTCCTAGTGATTCTAGGACAGAAAAAAAGGTCACATATTTACAATAAAATCCATTTCCCTATGTTTCCTACTTCTTAATTTTCCCTTTTCACATTGTAAGGACCTTACCCAGATTGACATGAAATGCCATTCTTCCTTAGCAAAATTTTATGATCTTTTAGATTATGGAAGTTACTGTCTTTTCCAAATTCATGTGGAATGTACAAGGCACAGCCTGGATTTCAAGTACACAGAAGTGGCCTCACTATGCAGGAATGAAAGCCTAAGACATTTTTTAACACCAGCGATACAAATTAGCTACTTTGGAGATCTAGTTGTGAAATGTGCTTAGAAACTACAGCTTTATGCAATCCTTCTTATCTGAAAAAATGCTTCCCTGGATATACTGCATTATTTCCAAAGCCATAAAACAAATGGAGTGAGAATAACCAAGTCTAATCTTAAACTAACCCTTGTAGGCCTCTGTCAAAGTGCTTCGAATCTAAATAATCCAACTTTTGTTACTTTCTCTTTATTTGTTCCTTTGTTTCTGCTATCTGAAACTTTACATTTTGTAATCTAACTAGAAGTTTCATAATATCTCATGCTTTGAAATGTACAATCATAAAAAAAAAAGGAAGGCACATTTACTGATTATTTGTGCAAAAATGCAGTCCACACATCCCAGGTCGTGAGATTGTTGCTAACAATTTTATAAATGAACATATTAAACCCAACTGCAATAAATTTGTGATTCTCCATTTACTGTACTGCTGACCCACCAGAAAGTATCTCATAGGCCAGGATATAAAAGTGAGTGTATGGTAGTACATGCTGTGCAATCTGCTGTTCCCTAAATCGAAAATTCAAAGCTTTAGAACATGGGGTAGAACTGAGCAGGTACACAAGACCTGATCACTGATCATGCAAGCTGCCTGAAAAACAGAATTCTCCAAGACATATTTTAACATGTCAATACCTAGTGTTTTGGGCATTACTAAGATTATATATTGATCTCTCTGCTTTCAGTCACTGAGATAAATTTCAAATGCATAATGAAAAAAGTTTAGTAGTTTAGTTTTTTAGTAATTAAAACACAAAAAATACACAGCTTCTTCAAAAGAAACTTGTAAATAAGGATGCCAACTTCTCGAAGTTTCAACGTACTAAAAATACTTCCAATTACACAAGCTTTCCATAAGGATACTAACAAGTCAACACAACATCTGTGCAACATGTGCATCTACCATTTCACACTCTGGCTGTCTGGCTTCTGAAGTAGTACTATCTGGAATTTATTTTACCAGTTTTCTGATTGTTACTTGTTCTAAACAAAATACAACCAGAACACAAAGTTATGTTTGTTTTCTACAAAAAACATAGCATTATTTGATTTTTTGTCATTCTCCACATAAGTAATTGACAGCCTTAATTAAAGTTTAATTAAATTGCTCATCACTCAAGAGCTTGTTCTGCTAAAGTACCATCAGCAAGAAAGACTGCTATAAACTCCTTTAGCTATCATTCCTTCAAATTTTATGTGTGATACAATTGTAATAGCACTTTTGTACATACCTCCTGCTGATCATGTTCTTTATCTTACAGTGAAGTTATAACAAAACAGAAGGTTGATGAGATTGCCATAAACAGAAATAAACTACAAAAGAATGTAAGAACTCCTACTGAGTCAGACCAAGGATCTTTTCAGACTTCTCGGATAGCAGATATAAGTGCTTGCTTTGAGAAAAAAGTATAAATAAAGCACAGAGATATATTTCTTTACCATATTCTTCCAGACTTTGTAAGACAGTTTTATAATTTATCAGAAATGCTTTTTTAAACCTAATCTGCAGGGATGAGGAATGCCTTATACCGTCTGTAAACATTACTGCAATATCTTTAACATGACAAGTGAGTATAGTCTGATTCAACCGGGCTAGAAAGGAATGAATTATTATAAATGAGTTTTCTACATCTTCTCACTTTTGGAGACCTCTCAGTTAACAACTAATTCACTGTGTGTTGCCTATTACTCACTCAAGCATTTGCTTAATTTGTATCTGAGTAACTGAGCAGACAAGAGCTGTACTTACTCCAGCCTTTCCCACTATAGGGATGAAAAGAAGTCGCACGGCTCACTTAGAAATATCTAACATTTATATTAGTTTTTGTGGTAAAAGAACAAAATGCAATAGTTGAAACAACATTTTCTCCCCCCATCAGTATTAATATAATTTATTCAGGAAGTCAGTGAGTTGTCATTGTAATTTATCAGAATATAGCAGTTTGCCCTATGGAACATGTCACATCTGCTGATAGAGTTTACTCAAAATGATTGGCCATGAGCCAGGTCTAGAGACAAAATATCATCAGACAGGCTGACAAACACTGCTGTGGCCAGTGCTTGTGTAGCCTACACAGAGTCCTCGAAGGTCAAATTCCTAAAAGCAGGTTTTACCAAAGCAGAAAACATTAGCCAGCAGGTCATGTCCAGAATTTCTGAAAGAAAACAAAAATCTGCCCACAGAAATTTTCTCTCTTTGCTCAGTGACAGCTTGTGCCCATTGCCTATTGGCTTTGACGGCAAATTATGATTGAAATACACATCATCTATGAAGAAAAATTCCAACAAGCACTTCAAGTCCCAGGTCATTTTTTGTGTCACCATTTTGCCAGCACATGTAAGTCCATACTTCATCAGCTCAACTTTTAAACACAGTTGTTCCTCAACTTTAAAAAGATTACTTTTCATATGGTTTTGGTGGAAGAAGTAATTTCTTAAACATCACATTTGTACAGGATCTACTGTATTCTAATGGCTAGCAACAATAATAGCAAGTACATTGAATAACACTGGAAGGTTTGCTCATTGCTTAGGCAGAAATAATAGAAAGGGGCAAGCGAGGTTAGAGAGAGATCCAAAACAAGGGACAATTTTTTGGTTTCTATTTAAACTGTGAGCAAATATTTCCATATTTTCAACAACTGCTTGTTGAGTGCTGCATTCCTCACTGCAATTAAAAACTTATGAATAAGGCTGATGAAAGAAAAAGATGATGAATTTGGCTATAATTCTTTCAAGAAACAGCTTATGCTATTTGTATTAATATATTAGCTACTTATCTGAATTTCAGACTACAGGATAACTATGGATTTACAGCTTACTGAAACATGCATTTGGACTAAATAAACAAGACTATATAACCGGAGAAATAGGGACAAGGCAAACTGAACACTGGCTGAATGGCAGGCCTCAGAGGGATGTGATCAGTGGCACAGGGTCTGGTTGGAGACCTGTCACTAGTGGTGTCCCCCTAGGGTCGATATTAGGTCCAATCTTGTTTAACTTTTCATTAATGACTTGGATGAAGACGCGGATGCCTCCTCACCAAGTTCGCTGACCACATAAAGCTGGGAGGAGTGTCTGACAGCCCAGAGTGCTGTGCAGCCCTTCAGAAGGACCTTGACAGTCTGGAGAGATCGGTGGAGAAGAACCATCTGAAATTCAACAAAGCCAAATGCAGGGTCCTGCACCTGGACAGGAATAAATCCATATACCAGAACAGGCTGGGGGCCAACCAGCTGGAAAGCAGGTCTGTGGAGAAGGACCTGGGAGCTCTAGTGGACAATAAGCTGTCCATGAGCCAGCAGTGCCATTGTGGCCAAGAAGGCCAAAGGTATCCTGGGGTGCACTGGGAAAAGCATTGGCAGCAAGCCAAGGGAGGTAATCCTGTCCCTCTGCTCAGCCCTGGTGAGGCCTCACCCTGACTGTTGTGTCCAGTTCTGGAGCTCCTCAAGCAGGTCCAGCAGAAGGTTCTGGAGATGATGAAGGGACTGGAGTACCTCAGTTACGAGGAAAGGCTGAGGGAGTTGGGCCTGTTGAGCCTGGAGTAGGTAACAGAGGGGATCTTATCAATGTCTGCAAGCACCTGAAGGGGGGGTATTAAGAGTATGGAGCCAGGCTGTTCCTGGTGATCCTGAGCAATAGGACAAGAGGCCATGGGCAGAAAGTGGAAAAAAAAAGAAAAAAGAAAAAAAAGAAAGTTCCATCTGAACATGAAGAAGAATTTCTTCAATGCTTGTGTGACCGCATACTAGAACAAATCGCCCAGAGTGGTTGTGGAGTCTCCTTCTCTGAAGATATTCAAAAGCCATCTGGATACAATCCTGAATAAGATGCTCCGGAGGACCCTGCTTTTGAGCAGGGAGGTTAGACCAGATTAGCTACTGTGATCACTTCCAACCTTACTCATTCTGTGATTTACATGATGGAGGGGATAAGGAGAAATATACCATCAGGGACAGAAAATGGGTGAAGACTTTCAATGACATCCTCTGGAAAATACTTCAGATGTTCAATTTGCTTGGAATATTAAAAGCAAACATCCTCTGTTGATTAGTATAACCTAGAACCATAATCCTCACAGAAATATTGTGAAGTAAAACTAAGTATTTCAAAGTACCTTTTAGGTTCTTCAGGGAAGATACAAAATAACTGTTCTTTGTATTCATAATTGCCCCCAATGTAATAGTTATTAGACAGAACATTCTTTAGGGCAAATTTAAACAAATTATTTGTGTAGAAATTAATGTTTTTCCAAAAGTCTAGCCTTACTCTTAAACTTACTGAAAAGTAAAAGTCGGTAATGACCTCAATGGCCATAATTGGGAAGTGTGACATTCACTGACCACAGTAAGATATATTATCAATGCATTCCTACATGGACATCAGCAGACCAAGATATGTGTTGGTTTGTATTTAATTTCCTTTCCAAAGAGGGGTTCTTGTGTTTTCCACTTCTAATGCTACTGTGGCAATAAATGCTTTCTTGCCAAAAATCTCCAAGTGGTAAGTGATAGACACCAGGAAATGGATTTGCTAGATTAAGAAATGAACTTTTTGAAAATTCACCTGTTTTATCACTGATCAGCAGTAAAACTAGTTATCCATTATATTGGAAACACTTTTACCAGAATATTAAAAATTCTTCTAAGAATGAGGAAATGTGGTCCTTTTATTAACATTGCACCTATAATCTTAGGTGTAGCACTGAACAAAATCAGGACATAAACTGCACTTCGCTCTTATATTTGTATTTCATTTCCTAGCACTTCTGTTTCTGTTCTCCACATGTAGGTATTAGATGGTCTTCTTCTAAGAATTTGGCATATATTAATTTTGAAGAAATGAATAATTACAAAAAGGCAGCAACATTCTTTGCCCCTCAGGTAATCTATCAAACGCTACATATGTGTCCTTACTCTAAACCTGTCAACCAGATCAAAGCAATATTCTTTGCTATAATAGACTATATCTCATGAAGAAGTCTGTACAATAGGTCCACTGTACATCAAAGATGAATTTATACAACAGTATAAAGCTAGGGCTTATAATAAGTAAAAACACAGCGCTGGAGACCTGGCATGAAACTCTTTATAGAATATTAAAACACTTAAAGGAAAAAAGATTTACCCATAAATCATCACTTCTTTATTATTTTTGTCTACACTAATCTTCATGGCATTGCCCTATAAACCACCAAATACAGTCCATTTGGAAATCACACCTCTAAAGTTTAACCAAGGGGTTGCTACTTTGATGGCTTCCTATGTAGCCAAAGTACAAAACAGAGAACCACAATGTATGTTATTTTCGAAGCAGGAGACAATTACTTAATCCTTTTATTTACCAAGAACTTCCAGTGAAATCAAGATTCAGGATGTTTATAGTTTCTCAACAATCCTCACAATTTATCTCGTCAAATATCTGGAATACTGTGATGCTTTTTCACATCTTAAATGCTGCTTTGTCCCATTCTTCTTTAATATGCATGAAAAACATTTTTCCGATGAGATTCAAAGCCAGTATATATACAGTGTATTTTCTCTTAGTACTTCCTACTTTAATACATAATCAAATATGATTTCCAGACAAAGGTGAAAAGAGGCAACACAAACTGCCACTCTGGCATTTGGGCACTAATAGCAATTACTGAATTTCTAAAGTCACAGATTGTAGTTTTTAAACAAGAAATGAGATGCACTTTTTGAATTGGAAAAGAATTACTCTACTGGAAAAGTGGATGAATGACTATAGTGGAATCTCTATTGCTGAATTATTTTATTACTTTTAGAATACTTATTTATGAAACGGACAATCATTAAAAAATATCTGTAATAAAAATTAATTTAGGATTAATTAATTGAAGGATTTCTTATATTATGAGGTAATTCCAATCACAGTTACCTCCACTGCCACCTTAATCAAAGAATATATAAAACTCTGAATTATGAAAAAGACTTAGAAAAGCTAGCACACCTGCCAGTTTTACTTCCAATGTTGGACAGCTTTCCAAAAGACATCCTCTTTATTTGCCCAAATCAGTTCCTGGGACATTTCTTTCAGCCTTAACACTATTTGTCTCATTCAGGCTACTTGAGAATTCTCTCTCTGAAATTTCACTCCTATCTAATTTCCAATTAATATTTTCCATTTCATTTTAGCAATTCATCTGCTTCCATTAAAGCTTGCTAAACTTCCTAATTTAGTAAAAATTACAGTTGTTAGTTCTGCCTTAAATAGTGACTAAAATCAAACAAATCTATTATCAATATCAATGCTTTCAGGCCACCTGACGCCTCCATCAAAAGCCATGTGCACTAATGATTAGACAATCCCCTAATGAAGTTGGACTGACTGCTATTGATGAACAATGTCATTGGATGTAACCATGCTTGGAAAAAGCTGTATCAGCTTAGGGTACTGAATTAATTGATTATTTATTTAATAGATACCTGTGATGATCTAATATTATTCTAGCCTGTGTCACTAAACTGCTGAAAGAAGAAAGTCGAGAACAGCTCTTGGCACTTGGAATCTTATAGTACACTAAATCAATCCATATTTTTCTGCTTACACAGTCATAAGAAAGTATTTCAGAAATGCAGCAATGCCAAAATTTAAACTAAGAGACCAACAACAATTTACAATTGCATTTTGATCTCATGTTCAAGGCACACCTACAGAATTCTATTTGTAATTGTAATGTTCTCAGGAAAACAAAAATGCATCCTGGCCCTACTAAACAATTTATCATGTCAGTAGAATCAGAGATTAGTCTGTCTAGTTGAATGTACACTGAGAAGAAAAAAATCATTGTCTGAGAACTCATTGTCTTACTAACTGAATAACTGCAGTTTTCTGGATGAAGGTAAGCCTGTGACCCATATACAGATTGTTTCCAATTATAAACATATTTAAAGGAAACCTCAGACATACTATAAAAGACATTATAATTCTAATTACTGAAAGAAGCTGGAAAAGAGCCGACTTTATCTCTGTAAGTATTTAGATAAGAGTTTTATTTCCAGCACTATTAAATGTTCTTTGTAACCTTTCATTAATTATACTCAACTTCTAAAACTCCTCAGATGTCTTTGCAAAAAGCACATATTGAACTGATTGCAACAGGTTCCTCTATTTCTACATTTCAGAGAATACTTAAAATATGAGGGCTATATTTTTTAAGTTTATGAAGTTACTGGTATTAACTTGAAACTTTTAGGCACAGCTAGACTTTTCTTTTTTCTGTTTGCATGCCTCTTAAGGGGAGAAAATGAATTTCTGCTCCTACTTCACACCAAAGAGGAGCTGCATTAGAAAAGTCATGAGTATAGAAAGATACATAAGTAGAAAGTAATTACCCCAATTGCAGGGGTAACATAGCCGATTTCTATTCCCATTTATTCCAAGTAACAGTGCACCTAGTCAAAAATAAGATAAACCTCAGATACTCCACACTAGTAGCTTCTAGTCATGTTTTCAAACGCTGATTAATTACAGAAATATCTGTTATTAAAGACAGGCATACTCTAACTTGCAGATATATACCAACTCTCAGAAAAGATTCCCTAGTACTTAGAACATGTACAAGACATGTTTTATATGCTACCTATCACCACATTATAACCAGAATGTGACCCTAACAGAAAATGTCTGAAGTATTTTGTGCTGGAAGCTTAACCACTGCAATACTGCTAATTTGTACTTGTATACAAGTCAACAAGCATACATGGAGAAGACCATTGCATTCTTCTCCTTCTTTGTAAATAAAGAACATCACTGCTCACAGACAGACATGTAATGACATTCCCATAAGTAATTTACTCCTAAAAATAATGAGCTGTACATATGTGCCTTTTTTGGTTGTTGTTGGATTGAATGCTAAGTGGATTATTGTCTTTCTAAGACTTGAATCTAAAGTTCATAATTTTATTTGAAACCCAGCTTTAGACCATCATGCTTCCAAGGGAGCCTGAAGGAAGACAAGCATAAATACAAATTTCCTAATTGTTTAAAATTTAAAAAACATACCACAATTGCTCTCTAACTTCAAAGGTCAAATGTTTATAAACATATCAAACCCATCAGCTGTAAATTTGAGGCATTTCCAGCATTAATTACTTGATTCTTTTTAAAACCCCACCCATAAGTTTATCATAATCAAGTATGGAGTATTAGAATTTGCAATTTGAATGTATACACTTCAAATATATATATATATAAAGTATATCATTATTAAACATATAAAATATATATAATAATAATATATATAATATGCTATATAGGCATATAGTCCTAAGCTATAAAGGAATCCATTAACCTAATTTTTAAAAAGAGAAATTACGAGTATCCTGTTATACTACTGCTAGATTTTTACTATCAGCATATTTAGATAAAAAATTGTTATATAGTTTTAAAAATTTTCAGTTTGACGTTGGAATAGAAATTGCTTTGTTTTTAAATGCAATGTCCACTATTAAATGAACACAGACACTGTTGGAGAACCCTGTATTTCTCTATAAAATATTAATTATATTGGCTGAACAGCAATGAAGAATATGAATTTATATAAAATTTATATAAGAAAATTAGTTCTAGTTTCAGTGTGTGAGACATATATAATATCCATGGTACCTAATGCAAAACATCAAAAGAAAAAATGATTTTCTTCCAGGGTCTGGTGTCAAGCAGGTCATATCCCTTTATAGTACTAAACATCTGTGGGTGTGAATTAATTTCAGTGGCATAGGTTTTCTAAATGAGCAGTGTGCCAAAACTGTGATACAATGTGGATAGCTGTCTGCTTTCAATCTGCTTAAATCCAGTTCCTTGCAAAATTTCCATTCCTTTCCTCAGTAGTAGGCTCTCTTCTTACAAATAATTGTTACTCGTGAAAAGTAATTGCAAGATAATTGCAATCATGAGATGTATTATTACAAGATATTTCATTAACTATTGATAATTTCTCACTGTTTATCCAGGATAAAAAAGTATAGGTAAAGAGTAGAATGCAAATCCACATTTCTCAGTTACAGTGAAAATGTTTCTCAGAACTGCAAAGTTCCTAACTAACAAAAAAAAGAGCAAACTAAAAAAACAAGCAAGAAAACAACTGAAAAGTCATCATGGAAGCAGGAATGCTTGTATTATTTTTAAGAATATTAATTTTAGTGGCATGAGGAAAAGAGGAGGAACAGCCATATTGCAAGTTGATTGAGCAGAACTTAAAATGAGATTTTAAAATGCTGGAGTGGTTTATTCTGAATTCTGACTGGTTTGAACACTGACTCAAGAGCAAGAAACATGAAAAATCAGAACTATAGCAGGCAATAAGGTCATGACAGGTAACTGTGTCTCTGATTTCAAACCTGCTGCCATTAGACTTGGAATACTGATTAGAGAGAGCATGTGTTAAAATTCTAGCTTTAGGTAATTGAGAGAAAATTCTGTTCTGCAGAAAAATAATCCCATTATTGGGAACAAGTGCTCAGTTCACTGTCTGTCTAGTCAACTGGAGCTGATCACATTCAAAATATTCACTAATAGAAAAAGGAATGAAGAGCAATGGTCTAAGGATCCATTTCTAGTCTGGGCATATTCCACTTATTCCTCAAAAACAGACACTGTAAAAATGAAAAAGAGTCAGAACAGTTTAACAAAAATAACTAATGGAATGGAATAGCTGGTAGGCAATCCTAGTTAGAAAAAAACTCACAGGATTCTTCAACCTGGAATAAGAGAGGCACCAAAACCAGGATTCTGTCAAAGAATGCAGGATAAAATGGCCCAGAGATAGTGACTATAAAATTGAAAGTTTAGATGAGTTTCAAAGGCAACTGATTATCTTCTATGATAAAATAACTGCATCTAGGGATAATGGTAAAGCACTACATGCCATTTACCTCAATTTTGGCAAGGCTTGCACAATATTCTTGTATCTAATCTGGGTCATTACAGTCTGGATGGTTTAATTACTAGAAAGATATAAAATTCATTGAATGATTGAGCTAAGAAGGTGTTAATTAATGAGAAGCAGTGAATAAGTGCAAGGACAGGGTTTGCAGCCCTAATGCAACTCAATCTAAATAGGCCTGGACTATACAAACTCTGCAAATTCCTTCTACTTTAAATTATTTCATTATTCTATTGTATCTTAAAGTTTGTAGGCTAAAATGCGTATGAACTGCAACTATACACATATGCTTAATTCTGGTTGAACAGATAATAACAGGAAATAGATACAAATAGATGAATATACATCATTACCAATTTTGGTTTTCAATAAGACCTCTAACTGTAAAAATGGCTTCCCTAAAACAGGTTAAACACCACTTCTTTGAATGTGGCTGAACAAGCTGCCTGAAAGAAAGACACAAAACCTAGATTATTATCTTAATTAGTAATAACGAGAGTGCTTAAAGAAAAGCCAGCAAATACACTCACTGCCTTAAATCACTGTCATACAAAACTACATTCATAATCTGAGTTACAATCTAACTTTCCTTTTGTCTGCCAACCCTGGTGCTCAAAAGTCCCCTCAGACCTTAAATTTCCTTAAATCCTTTCATTTAGTCTGAACAATTATTATATATATTCTATATGTTGGATTGTTGGATGTTGGATACTAGTAATGTAGAATTTTTAATTAGCCAGACGTTTTTTTAAACAATATCTTGCAACTATCTGCAGTGCATGGTCAGATCTGTAAAAATTCAAATGCATTTCTCAGAGTTCTTTCATTATTTCATCTGCAATGTCTTTAAAGTGGCACCAGTTCAAAAAATAACCACTCTTATTCTCTTCCTACACTTACGCAACTCTTGGGTCCTACAGCTCCTGTTACAGCTCACTTTTTAGTACTGAAGCACACTTTTTTAGAGACACCCAACAAAATTTTTGACAAGAACCTATCTCAATCTTCTCATTTTTCTAGCAGAAAAAAACAATGATCAGTAAAGCTAACTTCACTTGGTTACCTCAAAGGGATGTCTGGAATTTCTTATCCCCTTTCCTATTCAGAAAATGCTTGCGTGCACTGTTTTTACATGTTTTTGCTTATTGTGTGGTTGCTCATTCATTCTTGAGTCCCTCCCTGAGAAGCACTGTACATGCAGTTTCTGAATACCCTTGAAAACAACTGAACAAGTAATTAATGCAAATAGTTCAGAGGTGTAAATTAATGCGCAAACACCCGAATAATATGTATTAAAAATTGTTCTGTTAATTTCAACTTTAAAAAAACATCACTGCCATGCTGTCTTGGGGCAGGTTTGGAAGACAGGTTTCATACATTTCCATTTGGAAATTTGAACTTTGTTTCTCCATTTCATTTTGTAATTACCCATGGGGAATATAGTTTCTTCTATTTCTTCATACTCTTCTGTTAATCCTGCTTAAGCATCTAATAGAAATATGGGTGAAAATCCTCAAATGCTATGCACAGAGCCTAAATCTGCAAAGCAAATAGGTACTGTGGAGAAGAAAACATTTTAAAGTTATTTTCTATAAAATGTCTTGCTAAGATTGTATTGAATGCAAATGCAAGAAGAGTACAGAAGTGGAAGAAACAGACCACACGATCTGTGTATCACTGACCTGTGTGATAGCCTAATTTAATAGTGTAATTTATAATATACTAGAATAGCCTTTGGAGGATGGATAACGTAAGCTCAATTTTTCTCTTAAATATCAGACAGAACATATCTAAAAGAGTTTGAGGAACTAGCTAGTGGCACTACTGGGATTCTCATGTTGTCTGAGAGAGTCTTTCATATCTGGAAAACAGTAAATGTTATGCATGACCACAAAAAGAACGAGGAGCATTCAGGAAACTAGTCAGTCTCATTATGATCCCTGGGAAGGTAACATTTTCACAGAAGCCAAGTGCAGGCATGTGAAGGAGAAAAACATTTTTGTGAACAAACTACATATAATTACCAAAAGGCAAATCATCCTTTACCACCATCTCACTGCCACCTATGATGAGATGATGGATTCTGTGAGTAGAGCACTAGATGCAGTCTGCTTTGACCTTAGTAAAGTTTAGACAGTCTTCCATAGCAGTCTTCTATCCAAACACTTAAGTGTGAACTGAATGGGTGGACTACAAGGTGGGTAAAAACCACACTGGACCACTAAAATCAGACAGTAATGGTCACTGTTCCAAAGTATAGCTCAACTCCACCTAAGTGACTTTCCTCATGGTTTGACTATGTTTAATGTCCTTATTAAACCCATTTGTAATAATACAAAACATATCCAGAGAAAGAAGACATCAAACTGAGGGGAATTGTTGATGCACTGAGGGGTAGGGCTGCCATTCAGAAGGATATTGACAAAAGGGAGAAACAGTTTAACAGAAGCTTTGTGAAGGGCAAATGTAAATGGGGAGTCCTGCTCCTGGATGTGGCACTTAGTGTCATGGACTAGTTGACAAGGTGGTGATTAGTCAAAGGTTGGACTCCACAATCTCAGAGGTCTTTTCCAAACTAAGTGACTCTAAGTGTGACTCTGTGAGATGGTAAAATTCCAAATCAAATGCTGTCTGGAGGCCAGTGCTACAGAGTAGCTTTGCAGAAAAGAACCCAATGGCCCTAGTGGACAACAAATTGAACATGTGATAGCAGGACGCCCTTGTAGTGTGGTAGGCTGAGCATTTACTGGGCAGCATTAGCAGCAGCACAGCCAATAGATCAGAGGTGAGATTATCAGATCCTTCCTGGTCAACATCTAGAGTACTGTATTCAGTTTTGCATTCTGTAGTAGAAGAAAAGATTGACAAACCTGAATGGGCAGGGGGTCAAGAGGGTTAAAAGGTCACAGCACATAATTTATGAGGAGAGGGTGACAGAGCTGCATTTGTTGGGACAGAAAAAGAGAAGGATAAGGATGACAATTAAGTATTAAATTATTGTTTCCAATTCACTTTAATCAGGGTTATGAAGATTAAGTCTGACTGTTCTTGAAAACATATAGTGAAATGTTGAGACAACAGCTGAAAGTTTCAGCAAGCAAAACTCTGAATGTACATAAAGACAAAAATACACCAAAGCAAGGGCAGGACAATTATCCAGAGGGTCATTCCTATAAGATAAAGGAAGATTTGACTACAAAATGTGCTGAAAAGCCTAACCGATCTTGGACATTAGTCTTTTTCCAAGCAACCTAAATTACCCTTTGATTCTTGCAATGAAGTAATAAGCAGGTGGGAAGTATGAAAAGCCAGGTGCAGATTCCTGTGTAGGGAGATTGGGTGGACCTTGAGCAAGAAAGGGCCAAGATACAGGCTGATTTAACAATTTCTCTTTTTGTCCAAGAGACCTTTGGCAGGTGGGAGATTTAAACTTGGACTCCTCTCCCTCTCTCTCTCTAGTCCTGCAGAGTAGTTAACTCCCTGAAAAGATACAACCTTGGAGTCTCATGAGGCAGAGCCAACTGAACTGTTAAGGCTTGGAAAGGAAAAAGTTTTACATTCTTTCATGTCAGGTGTATAAGCCATTAAATTTAGTGTTCTCACTACCTGCATTATATTCCTTTACATCCTGACTTCATCCACTGAGATGTAAACATCAGCATATAATAAGTGTATTTTGTTTCTCTCTGCTAACTAAAGGAGAACCATGAAGATAATAATAAATTATTTTTATAATACAATATAATGTATCATAGGGTGGGGTGGCTTCATACAGGGTCACAGAAGTACAGAACACTGAAGAAGAACTGGACAAAAAAGTAACCAACCATTTGAATTTACATTATCAGTATAGTGAATCCAGATATAGTTCTGCAATTTACCGAAGAGAAGGCAAACACCACCTTGAACCACAGATATCCCAGTTATTCAGGAGATCTCAGTTATGCAAGGGAGATATCAATGAAGAACAAATAGGTATCTCAGTATGTAGTCAACAAAAAGTTTTCCGAAATTATGTAGTAAACTGCTTTTAAGTTTTTACAGTCCAAATCAGTCATGCAGCAATTCTGCACAACAGCAACTCAAAATTTAAATTCTTGGCAACCATCTAAATCTTCTGATTCTGTCTATTCCACTGACAATGGGAAAACAGTGCTCTACAAATAATTTATCGAAGACATTCCCATACATAATTTACAATATTCATCTCTCTGTGTCTGCAAAGTATCCAAGGAAAAACAATACACTTCACTTCTTTTCTTCATCTTTCATGTTTCCAAATGCTAATGAAACAACACCTTTTATTTCCCTCTGTCCTTGGGAAGGGATAAAGCAGTAGGGGGTGATGCGATACCAAGATTAGCACACACAAACAACTTCTGTTTTTTTGACAGGGTGAGGAGAGTGGAATAAAAGTAATTTGGCTGCTCTAAAGCATTCCTCACTTCTACCCAGACTCACATGCAGTGCTGAATCTGTAGATTCAGGAAAGGAACAAGAAAAGGTCTCCCATTAGCCAGATTTCGGAGGAGTTGACTGTGTCTTGCTCTATAACTCTTTTGCTAACTCTTGCTCTTATTTCTGAAGGTACCTCAAGGTGTCCAATAGGCATTCCAGTGGAATTAGTGCATTGTCACTACTATCTTAAAGATGTTGTCAGCCTGACTAGATTCTTGGTTTTGAAGATAAACTTTGCTTGAGGCAAAGTTTTTCCCTTGTTTATTCCTTTTTTTTTTTCTTTTCATATCAGGCCAGAAGTTTAATAATTTAAATTTACCAGCCTGTCACAGTTAGTGACTGACCTTCAATACAAACTAAGGTATCAAGTTCCAGAAAAAAAAGGAGAGATTAATTGTTCCAATGATGAATTCCTCATTACATACCCATCACTATTTTTACTAAAGAAGTATGAAAATATTCAGAAGTGGATTGAATCTTAGGTACTTGAGTGAAGATAATTAATGTGTATAGTGAATGAAAGCATTTACTGAATGACATTCTCATTAAAATATCACTCATCCTATTCTTCAATCAACATTAGAATGCATTTTGAAACTGATCAAACAGACAATAATAAAACATGCATTTCATTTACCTGTATAATTTTTTTTTAGATGATGCAAACACCTGATCAGAACTACAGTATTTTTCAGGTGGATTTGTTCAAAATCCAGTTGCGAAACAGGGAAAAACCTACCTCAGTGGTGCTGCTGGAAGGTTCCAGTCCAATTATATTGGCTTGTATCAGCTGCTGAAGAAGTTGTACTTGAGCCACACTGAGGAAGAAATCCAGGTTTGTTGTTACATTCACTTCCAAAGAATGACCACAGACCAAAATTTCCTGTGGAGAAATGAAGGGAAAATACCAGAAAACAGTTACTGGGAAAATAATTTTCAGCTTTTATATAATTGTATTGTGGTTCCCTGCTGCAGTCAATACTTCAACATTATGTATTGTATTAATTTGGTCTTTTTAGGAGAAACTGATGTGTCAGGCTTCTAAAGCATGCAGCATATTCTTTGCTTTGCTTTCAACAGCATAATTATTAAGATAAATTTTGCAAGAAAAGCATCTTATGCACAAGGTTGTGTTTCCATCTCTTGGTAGGATTTTGTTCCCTTGGCCATGATTCCAATTCTCCTTTCCTTCCAAGAAAAGGATGTAGGTTTTATTTTTGTTAAACAAAAACTCTGCTCGATTTATAATGAAATCATGTGTTAGAACTCACTGATAACCAATCTAATTGATTTCTCTTTGCCTGCAGGCCACTGTTAATACTTTGGCAAAGCTAACTGGACAGCCACTGTTTTATTGGTGTTATCTAGCACAAATAAAGGTCTTCACCACTGTTGGCAAGCAATAAAGAGATGAAAAACACAACCAATTCAGAAGAGTTACTAAGTAGAAGCACTGCTCTGTCTCATGAGAAGCTTGCATAATGTTCAAGCTCTCACAGTCTAAACTGGACCTCTCCCTTCATCAGAGCATGTCATCCAGGGAAGAGATAACAAGTAGAATGTATGTACAGAAATCACTGAAATTTTTGAACGCAAGCATTAGTAAAGCTCAGGTTTTTTTAAAAATTGAGTAGCTTCTATGCATCCTCGCCATCCCTAAGCTTTCTATTTCTTTTTAACATTAAATTTTTCATCTGCCCTTCTGATGACCCTTTACACAAAATACGAAGCTGTTAATTTCTTCTTTCTATGCTCACTAGCTATTACTTTCCAACAATATATATACTTCCTCTGCATGTCACAATACACACCCTATACCCTTTACACTCCTGTACCAGTTCTGCCTTTCCAGGAGGTGGCTGTTAAGAGAAATCATTCTTATGAGCTGTCGAAAATTTACTGATGTTTCCACCTATATAAAATACTCTTGAGCTACAAACTGAACACCTTCTCATCAATGACTTTTAAAAAATACTGCTGGAAATCATTAAAAGATTCCCACTTTTTGAATTTCAAATAGGCTTATCTACAACTAGACAGAATGCCTTTAATATTGAATGCTATACACAAATTCTTTCTCCAGCAGAGAAAGAACATTTCAGCTAGTGACCTGTGTCTAGATGGCAATCTCTGTATTTGAAAATGCACCTGAACACTTCAAATGGTGGAATGGTAGAATATCAATATTATCCACATATTAAAAGTTATGCTATTTCTGTTGACATTTTGTACTGACCTCTGGGTGTAAATTCTCTGCAGCATCAATTTTTGTAAAAATAATTGCAGGAGCTGCAGTTATTCGAACTGTGAAATCTGTTAAAATTGGAGTTAAAATAGCTCTCCTTTCTTGATGTCGTCTTATGCTAGGAAAAAAAAAGGAGAAAAAAAGGAAGATGAAATTATGTTATAAATTGTCAAAAACTTCCCATATCATTCTTAACATCCAGCATGTAGCATAAAACATCTTCAATACCAGTTTGGCATGTAATTGGAACCTTAATCATCATTAAATATAATTAATATAAATCATGTTAATTCAACTTCTGAAGGCAGACTTTTACCTACACAGAAAAAAAACACACTTAAATATTTGACTCTACAACCTATTTCTAAGTAGACAAATCTTACACTTGATATTGCTTCTTCTCCTATTTAACACAGTATACACAATAATTTTAAAAAAGATGTGAACTTCATTATCAATATTTTTCAAACTGGCCTGTGGATGCCCTTCCCTTTATAAATAGTTGTCCTGAAGCCTGCATAATATTTGAACTCGTCCATTAAAACTCTGTGTTGAAAAATTCTGGCACAACATAACTGACACAAAAATATATGAAAAATTAAATTAGCAAATGCCATGCAACTCTTGGACTCACACATTAAATTTATAACTATTGCCCAAGATGTTTAAAAAGACTTAAAAATTAATGGATGTCAGTGTTCCTACACAGCTTCTGTCATTTGTTGTTATTAGTGGTAGCTTTTCATCGGAATATCAACATCTACTACCAAGAATTAAACTTGATAATTGTCTTTGTTTTCCAACTGGGTGTTTAGTTTTTTGGCTTTTTCCCCCTTTAGTCAAATAGTAAGCCTAGAGGCACAACTCTGTCATAGGTGGATCATAATGGATTATGACAACACATTCCAAATAGCCAGAATCTTCTGGGTCAGGTCAAATAAACTATTGGCACAAAATGCCATCTGAGAGCCTCTGATGAGGGAAAAAAAATGTAATGAGATCAAGATGGTGTTTTGCCTTTAAATGAGGATACAGTTTAGAATCATGGGAGATCCCTTCCATCAAAACAGTTTTTGATAGTTCCTTTTACCTACTATAATTTATAGAAATACTAAATACTGCATTTCACCAAGGAGAATTCTAAAAATCATTCAAAAGTTACTGGTCTAAGTTTTCCTATACTTACAAAATAGAAAATTAGCAACTATGAAATGATACAAGTTAAAAGATAAAACTACACTGCCTTAGAGAAGAAAACAGATATACACAGAATTCTTCATCAGCACGTCAATTACATTTCCCTGTATTACCTTTAATCTTGCCATCTCCAGTGATGGAGACATGGCAGTTCAGACATCAGCATAAATTGCAAAAGTGAGCCAAACACATCAACTATGCAATTAGAGAATCAGTCCTCACTATCAACTAGATTTATTCAGGTTAATGTCATTACACAGTACAGTTATATGCCTGACTATGCATAAATCTCTTGACTGCATGTGGAATATGTATTTAAATTTCTTGATTAAGAAGGGCTATTTAGGTAGTATAATGGTTTTGAAATGGATTCTGTTGAAAAGCAAACAATCTCAAATGCTACTGGTCTGTATGACGAGAGTTAGGTGGAAAATAAACTAAATAGATATAACCTGACTGGAATTCAGTCAACTGCAAAAGATACAAAATCTGTAGGTGACAATTTACTGCCGAGGCTATTTCAATTTTCATGCTAAAAATTGCACTAACAATTTTTTTCTGTGTCCTCAAAACATGTAAAATGCATAGTGGCTTATAAGGGAATATAAATTGTATGGTATGGGCTCAAAGCTTTTAAATTAATTTAGGACAACAGAACATAGAAGTTAATAGCAGCTGCCACAGAGCTAGTATTTGTAGAGTACAAGTCTAATCAACTTTTCCTTCAAATGACTCTCACAAACACCGCCAAGCAGGCTTCACACTACCATAAGCAGTGTGCAGTTTGTTTAAGAGCAAGTCAATTAGTGAGAGTGAGAAAGCTACTATCTTACCTTGAAAGATTTAACATTTTGGTCAGCTGCAGCTCTGTTGATCTCTAATGATGGATTTTAAAGCAAGGTTAACTTAATTAGATCCCCAAATTAGAAAGCAGACCTGTTAGCGGTTAGTGAACATCTCCAAAATCTAGGACCATTTTCTCAAGTTGGAGTTCTACAAATGTTTCTCTCCCCGCCATCACTTTCATTTTAGATTTAAACCAGATGGCTTTCTACCCAATTCCTATTTCTCCCTCTCAATAGAACAAGAAAGAAATGTCTTTTTTTAAGACAATGAAAGAGCTAAATAGTAGAAGAATTCTATGAATGAATGCACAGCTATACATTAGAAACCTTCCACTTAAAGTGGCATAAAATGTTAGTATGATTGTAATATAGAAAACAGAGCTCTAAAAGCAAGTTACTTGTTGTAACCCAAAACCTCAACTGGCTCTCTTCAATCATTATTCAAATTATTTGTCAGTTCATGCATATTCCCATTTCTTAATTTTCATATGTCATTCTAATAGATACTTCGTCCACTGCATCTTAAAGGATATTTTTGGTAATATACACTGATTGCTGATTTATTTTATTTTTTAAGTAAGTTTTATTTGCTATTCTGCTCTACTTGCTACTTTCTGCATTTCTTTTTGGTGAATTTGAATCTTAGCCAAATAAAGTATTAGCAAAATAATTGTAAGTACAAACAGAAGGCAAACAGAGCACAGTAAATAATGAAGAGAGAGGATATGAGAAAGAGCAGAAAAGGAACAAAGAAACAAATTCACTTTAAATTATTTAGTCTTCCACACTGCACCTAAGTGCAACGTTAACTTAACACAGGTGTACACCACATGAGCTTATGAAAAAACTTGATTGTGAAGAGCGTAATGATGGCTCTATGTCTGCAGCACATTCATTCTATGGTTCATTTATGCATCTGTTATATATTTGTCTTGGAAAAAAAAAGGAAAAGCTAGTATTTTTAGAGATGTTAAAGCAGTTGATCATCTACACTTAAAAGTAAGTGCATTTGAAAGACCATATGCTAACGCAAAGCAACAAGGCAGTTAAGCAATTGTGATAAAGCCTGGAGGTGCCTTAGTGCTGAATTTGGGTTTTATCTGCTCAATAACATGAACTCTGGTTATGGATCACAGATCCACATTGTAAAAGTACGGATGAAAATGGTATCTGTCCTCAAAGGCTTACAATTTAAGTATAAAAAAACCACACCTATAGACAGGGAAGTAAAAGTAAACTACTAACAGCACCACAGGTAATGATATCCATACAGTGGCAACCTGTCTTATGAGTTTTTATATTAGAGTATAATAGAAATGAATTTTTTTTTGAAGGATTTGGAAGAAAACATGGCAATAACTTCATGAATGTTCACAGGAAATGCCTTTATAACACATAGGTTACCCTAGGAGTGTGCAAGGAAGTGCTTCTTTGAAGAGTTGAATGCAAAAGTCTTGGCAACTGGTATGATGAGGTCTGATGAGCAGTGTGTAGATGTGTCAAAGCAAATGGAAGAAGACATATAATGGGAAATGGATAGACCTAGGGGTCTGGAAGTATCTTGAAAGCAAAGATATATCTAATGATTAATAAGACAAAAAATGTTGTGGGAAAAAGAAAGAAAAAATGTGGAAAATGGAAATTTGCAATGAATGCAATAACATTTGATTACATCAAATCATCAGTATTTGATTAGATCCACTCAGAAGCACATTGAATTGATACAAGGAGGAAGGACTGCAAAAGAGATGATGTTGCACTAATTGAGAAAGTGCAATGACGTGAGACTGGAAAGCTGAGAAAATGCACAAGTAGGACTCTAAGTTGGCTCTTATGTGGAAAACACTAATCAAACAGAAATAGGGCCAGTAACAGCTAAACATAAGCTAAATGAAAAATTTGGAAATGTTTGCCTTATTAATTATATTTTTTCTTAATAATATCCTATTGAATATAGAATTTGAGACCTTATATACTTAAAAATTCTTAGGTCATGGAGAAACTTGTGTACATTCAATACACGAATGACAATCAGAAGCACATTTGTGTCATGCAAATTTACTAGCTACACGAAGAGGAATCCTCATGGAGAATTTTGTGAGGTGAAAAACAAAAAAAGGATTAGAATGAAATAGGCCACATAATCGAAGTGTTCTCTAGTAGTGTGAGGCACACAAAACCTCAGATGTTATTTATGTTAGCATGTTAACTTAAAACTTATGAGAGATTTTTCTCTTGCAGTTTTCCTAGGTAGTTGTATGAATCAGTGAATCTCAGATCCACAAATGCATTAGGATATTCAACTACTAATGACTAATTCACACCCTTTCAGCCCTCTGAGGTGTTGCAAAGATGTGTCACAAGACAGTAAAATACCATAGCAACATTTGAAGGACCACCTAATGACCAAAAGTAGATAATGAACAAATGTAGACCATCTGGCTGTACAGAATTACTAATTTTATAATATAATACCTCAATAAAGCTGATTTTCATCTTATTAAGAATTCTGTGCAGAATTTCTTTGCTGTGGATTTATATAAAACATATTCGATATTATTGAGTAAGGCTTTGTACAGTATGAATACATGCACAAGTTCAGATATAACAGAAGACAGCAGCTAAAATACAGGATTGAATAGCAATGCATTGCATTTTATTCCAAAAGATTCAAGAGGAATGCCCCTACTTCCATACACATGGATCCACAGATAATTTTTTTTTGGTCTTTTCTATTAGAACTTTCAAGCTGCCAAGAACTTTCAAAAAAGCATGAAAATGAAAACTATTCAAAGCAAAATCTGCAGGAAACCTTTCTGAGGATCCTTGCAGTGGTATTTTGTTCAGTTTTGTGCAACAGATCATTGGCTCCCTGATGTACTCAATGAGAGTCACAGAGAGCTCTTCCAGATGGTGATATGCCAAAGACAAAACTGTAATACAGTATATTGCCACACTCAATTCATTACCACACAGAGAAGTAATGCTTTTAAGCTCAATTATTTCTTTTTTTTTTTAAACAGAGTTTATTCAGGCAGCAGGAAGCAGAAGTTACTGCTGGGAGCTGTAGAAGGATTGCACAGGGACGGGGGCGAGGCCTCAAGAGAGGATATATTTCTTGATTTCCTTCAGGGCTGTTGTTTTTTCCATTGAGTGGAGGGAGAGGGAGGAGGAGATCTGCAAGCTGAAAAAGCAGTTTTCAATCAAGAAAACTTCTTTTGGTTAAGTACTCCCAGTTCCCCACATGCTGTTTGGTAAAGGGAATAAATGTGGACAGGTTTCATTTGTACATAACCTTATTAGAACTGTCTGACTGTTTCCAGTATTCTTTTTATATATTACACCATTAGGGAGCTTTTTATAACATCTACAGTGAAGTATACACATTTCGTAATGGAAAGAGTTATGATCCCTGATCCTCAGTACAGCACAGCATCTGGACAGTTTTTTCTGTGAGATGGCATCCACCCTACCAGACTGTTCCAGTTCGCCCATTCTTCTTGGGATGATCTGCAGAGACACAGGAGGCATCCCACCAGCATTCACTATAGCCCCTCTTGAAGAATTTTACACTAAACATCTTTAAGTGTTCAACAATTTAGTCTCAAAGCATGGCAGCCTACTTTCCAAAGTACTGTGTAGATGTTGAAAAAAAATAAATCAATACCATGGTACTAGAAGTATTGAACTCCAGAAAAAGTGGTGGAAAAATTTGAAGGATTTACTTCCTGTGTAAAGACTGTTAAAGCATTTAAATGATAAATAATGCCAAAAGCCTTCAAATGTTTGTATGATATCCACAGATCTTCTAGTTAGAGTGATGTGGTTTTCATGTGAGTTTTTAAAATGGACAGAAAATCAACCCAGTGGACAAAATTACAGTATAAATAATTTCAGAATTTTTGTGAATTGATTTTGAAATAATACAGTAATTCTTTTAGAAATGGGAATGGAAAATGAATGGCTGGTATCTATAGTATAATGGTATCTATGCTGAAGTTTTCTGTGAAATAACTGTGAAATACTTGGATATAGGGTGGATTTGATACTGATCTACATAGCAGCTAAGAATTAAATAAATGAAGGAAACAGATTTCAAAAAGAATCTTTAAACCCAGTGAACTTATTATACCACAGCACTGGGTAAAACTAAATAGAAATATATTAAAACCAAATAAAGAAATTAATCCTATAATAACTTAGCAAAAATCATCCATTATGTTCCAGGTTAAACATGTCTAAGAAACTTAAAGAATTAAAAATAATAATGGTATCACAATTAGGTTAAAGAATAAAGCTTCTGTAGTAGTTGCAGGAAATCTTAAGGTACACTTAACTCCTTCCTGAAAACAGTAAGCACCATATAAAACATCATGCAGCCACCCTCCTGGTGCATACGGGAAATACTGCAGTGGATGGCAGAGTTCAGTGCAGGTTCTTCCAGTTCTCAGCACACCCCTTCCACAGATCATAAAATAAACCCAGAGACAGAAAAACTGACTGCCAAACAAAAACCAAAATGTGAACATCTTGACAAAAACATAGTAAATCTACAAAATTTAAAGTCAAAAGGACAAGACAATTTTCTTGAAAATAAATTCAAGCTGGAATTAAAATGCTGTAGTTGCATTCCAGAAAAGAAAAACCAATGTATCTAATTACAATTGATATAAATTAAAAGCCAAGTAGAAGACACATTCAAAAGCAATTTTAAAACAAATATATTTGTCAACTACATTCTAATAACATTT
Organism: Serilophus lunatus; assembly: GCA_013399895.1. Classification (NCBI taxonomy): domain Eukaryota; kingdom Metazoa; phylum Chordata; class Aves; order Passeriformes; family Eurylaimidae; genus Serilophus; species Serilophus lunatus. The sequence goes on from VXBA01001336.1 coordinate 970,965, forward strand.
TATTTTGGAAGTCTGCTGAGGAAAAGAATGTCCAAGCAGTTACAATAAAAAAAAAAAAAGAGAACTCATATTGTCTGTAATTGCTGCCTCCCTTATGTTATTAGCTTTTCAGGAATCCCATCAAATTTCCTATCTAAATCTATAACCATAAAGCTCAGACCAAAGTGTTCTTGCAGCAGGGTTTCAGTCACCAATGGGAAGGAAAAGAAAAGCCAACTCCTCAGTGGCTGGCTTTGCTATGTTAATTTAACTTGCATGTTGGCCACAAGTCCTTTGGAGATCAACGAAATCTTATTTTTCAAGATAGTCCAGCAGACATATACAATTTTGTGACAAAGAACTTCATGAGAAACTTGTCCAACATCAAGGCCCAAATAAGAGGTCATACATATTTTTAAGGCTGAGAATTTAAAATAAAAAAACATCTTTGAAATTGTAAGTTAAAAAATACTAGGTAAAAAGTTAAAAGCCAGGAAAGAATGATCTTATAAACGAAAAACAGAGACTATTACTGCGTTTAAATTTTTATCTGTACTCCTGTCACTCCTTGTGGTTTTATCTACTCCGGTTAGATCTGCTTTTCCTGTCCTCTCTTTTTCAATGATTACATTTTTTCCTGCATGCACACCTCCAGAACGAGCTTATTTGCCCTCTTGGCCTTTCATCAATACATCACATACAAAGCTCAAACTGTGTGCCAGCCTCATGTAGCCTTTGCTACAGCTTTCCTCACTTTCAGAAAAATACGAGTCTTCTCATCTCCTGTTTTTCAGAAAATTAAATCAAAAATACTTATTACCTTACGATTCTGTCTGTTTTTCTGTATCAGTTTTAGGAACTCATGCCTCAATTCAGATAGCAATCTTATCTTAGGAATCATAAAATTATGCACAGATTTCATAAAAATTGGATTGTTTCTGCATGAATTAGATATAAAGGATTTATAAATGAAAACAAATAAGAGTGTAAGCAAAGAGACATCTCCAAGCAGAAACACTTATAAATCCATAAAATTACTTTTGAAAGCTTGCTCTTGTCCATAGACCTTAATCTTGTCATTTTTTAAAGAGAACTCTGACTGCTACACAGTCTGTAAAAATTCAGTTTTAAACTACTTGGATGAAAACTCAAAACGAAAATAAAAATTTCAAATCTTCACTAATTACCAATTACAGTCCTTACTTTATATTTAAAAACATTAAAAGTGTATGAACGCTGTATCTTTCAACTCCATTTAACCAGAGGGTGGGACTTTGTGTGCACATATTATACAACACACAATAAAGGAGACTTAAATATCTCATTCTCAAAATTCATCTGGTTTTAGTTGTAGAAGTGCAAAAACCAGTTCAGAATCAATAGGAAATGTTCTACTTTATCATCCGCTAATTTAGAAATGTCCAAGCTGGTTTTACTCAAGCTTTGTAAAAATACAAACAAAAGAAGTTTTAAAAAAATTGATAAAATAACACCATCACCACCACAACCCAAACCAGAACCACTCATTGCTTGTAGAGACTGAGAAGCTGAAGTCTCAGCCCTGGAGTTATTTTTATGGACAGACAATAAGCCACTCAGAGAGAGCTTATAATGAAAGCAAAGGCACACAGTAACTAGACAGTAACTACAGTGTGACAATAACAGTAACATGCAATTCAAATGTGTAATCCAAAACTCCATGGAAATGTGCTTGTAATGTAAAGGAAAACCACGACTGAATTATGTAATTCACACATATTGTCCATGATAGCTGCAGTGTTTGTGCTGTGTAATTGCAGAAAAGAAATAGGTTTTTAAAACATCCCTACCTACTGGCCATGTTCCATTCAAGTGCTGGATTTTGAGAATTTCTCTCACTCTCTGTCAAAACTCCTCCTTTTCCATTTTCCTTCTCTGGTTTCAACTGATTCCAATAAGCAGTACCAATGTTGATAGATTGAAGATCTATTTGATATTGTCTGTCTTCAACCTCTGATCCAGGGTCTCGAAGTATTCCTAGATTTAGTGCTCTCCTGTAACGCAAAATCACGGAAGATCAAAATCAGATCGATCAGATATTCATTAAGATATAAAACTAAAGTATCAATTATGCCATTCTTGAATTCATCTAAGCATCATTTTCATCTCAGATCTTCAAGACGTCTCTTTCTTATGGAATTCAATGTGAGATATATTCCTAAATTTAGTCAGGTCCACCAAAGTTGATACTAAATCAATCCATTAATTTCACTGCACTTCCAATCAGGTGCATATGAGCAGCCTTACGGGGAAGCAGGACTGATTCCTATCTACTGAATTGATAAAGGATGTTACATTCACATCCTCCAAAAGAACTGCTAGGTATCAGTGTAACCAAGAAGTTGATTGTGAGACAATTGACCCATTGTTCAAATTTATCAAGGAATAAAAATTAAAAATAATATTCCAAGATGATGGAAAAACAATTCAATCCTTCAAACAAGGAGTTTCAGTACAGTGTTTTTTTAATTAAGATTCTTCTGAATAGTGGGCAAAAAGCATTGTGTGATCCACATTCCTTGTGGATTCTTCTAAATTCTATTACATTAGATTTTAAAGAATATTTCGGTCTTAAGCTGAGCTTTGGAAACAGTCAGACTCAATTTACAAAACATTCAAGAGCTATTAGATGAGTGGAAGCTGCTGAGACAATTCAGTTTTACCAGTAACCAGTATCAGAGGATTCTCCCACCAACATTTGTCTTCTGCTAATAAGCATTACAAAATATAAAAAAAATTATCTTGCCCTTTCTACACTGGCAGAATATAGCTTTATGTGCACTGTTCACTTCATAATATAATAAAGATACACAATTAAATATATCACTGTATTTCAAAACAAGCCAGTAAAGGGAGCAAGGGGATCTTAATTTATTTTGCTTTCAATCTGTGGTCACAACTTGTAGTCTATTTTGAATGTATATAGCAAACTGTTTCAAAGTGCAATCCAAATGCTTCTCAAATACAAACACAGTTGAAACTGCTAAGACATTGCTATTGTCACCAATGGAGTATGCTAGTAATTAAGAAAATTAAGTAATTAATTGTATGTACCCGCAGAGGCATATGGATGACAGGAAAGCCATTTTGATCAAGTCATTCCTGGTGAGGCAGTGTGATGGCATTGTTCAGCAGCCCCTCTAACCTTCTTAAACTCTTAGTAGAAATACACTGAAAATCTGTTATGTCAGTAGTGGTATTTCAAAATTAAATGTGGTTTCTTAAAACTGAACAATGTGTTTGTCAACTTTCCACATAGAGAGATCTAACCACAACAATTATGTCTTTTATTATTCTTTCTAAGGCATTATTTCATCAATATGAATGCAGGGTTTTGTTTTTTTTAAATCTATCACAGTAGACTATTATATGGCCCAGTGTCTATTTACATACTTTGCCTAATACACGTAAATATTGGAATGCATGTTTTGTGAAATACTACTGAAAACAAAGCACTAAGTTAGATATTTTAGGAAATCAGTTTATGCATATAAAACAGATATTTCACCTGCATACTCTCTTGTACCTCACAGTGAAGAACATTTTTCACTTCTTCTTTTATTAGCAGCTTGATAACTTGCATTAAGCTTACCTAGCACTGTAATTCCTTAGGCTCCTTCAGCACAACCACGACCATGTAAACCAAATTCCTTGAGCGAATTGTGTCTGTATGCACCAATCTGAAACCCACCATTGTGACAATGGCATTCTTCCCCTCTCAAATTTAGTTACTTAAACATAAATCACAACAAATTCACCCTTTGACACAGATTTTTAGGTGCAGCAAAATACACAGGGATATTATTTAAATATGAGACATAGCATTGCTGGTCTAACATTTGACCACTGTATCTTTTTTTTTTTTGTACTACTTTTGAATGTTACAGCCTAATATTTTCATGCTGATATATGAATTCCCATTTCCATTCTGTTCTTATTATTAACAATCCCTCATACGTAATACAAAACTATTCTTCTGATCCTTTAGATATATTTTTGAAAACCAAGTAAAGAAATTGTGTTTCTATACCCCATTTCAAGAGACATGTATTTTACATATACGTGAGGATTAGTTATTAATGCCTTGATGTTTTGACTAAGCTTATTATCACTTTCAGAAAGCACATCATGCCAGTTTTATACAAGGATCAAAAAATACCCTTTTCCCAAATAAACAATATACATACAAGCATTTATATAAGGACTAATTTCTGGCTTTTCATATCAACAATTTATGTACAGACATTTATATAAGCACTCATTTCTGGTTTTCCACATCAACAATTTTCTAAGTATGCCTCCAGTTTGTTAGGTTGTATACATCCTAGAAAGAAGAGAGTAAGTTAAAGTGCAGCAAAATTGGCTTAATCCATATATGTTTTGTATGGACTCTGCAGCCTTCTTGATTCTGCAATTTTTGAAATCCTTGTACAAAATAAAACCGGGAAAACACAGTAAGGTAAATTCATTACTTCTGTACCCGTAGCATATGCATTGTTTTGCCAGCAGAAATGTATGGTAAGGGTTATGATTTTAATTGCTTTCCTCTTCTGAAAACAGCTTTACTATGTCATCTGAACCTTTCAGCAGGTACAACAGTTGGTCAATCACGCAGTAAGATCATAAGCAACCAGAGACAATCATAAGCATATAATAGGAAACATAGAGTTGAAGTTTTTCTTTTTTTAAATTGATTTAGTCTGGGTCAGGCTCTTTGTATGTTTACTCAAGAAGCAGCTCATGTTGAACCAGTTACTACAGGCTGCTGAATAGGCATAATTCTGAGATGCATTGCAAAGAAGCAAAGACTTATAGCATCTGAGACCTACAGAAATCTAAACAAACCAGGAAAATGGTATTTAAAGACTATACATTATGTAACAATTAAGAAACATTTGGAGCTTTACACACAACAGCTCATTTTTGTTAGCACTTACTGATCTCTGCGTGCAGTGATTTCTGCTTCCAGGTACAGAGAAGACAAACCAGCCTATCCAAATTTCAGTTACTAACAGTTTTGGCTGGTAGAAAAAAATCTTTCCTATTCTAGTTTAAAAAAGAATCAGACAGAAAGATTGGATCAGTATGCACTCAATTTTATAGGGGACCATATGAAAGAAGATCCCTTCCTCTTCTGCTTTGACTTGGAGAGTCCCAGCCTAAATGTAGTCTGAAAGCCCCTCACCTATACATGAGATATGACTGAATACTGTAGAAATCTCAGGAATATTTATCACTGACTGAATGCACCTTAGCTGCCTTTTTCCCAATTCAATTCAATAGTTTCCTCCTCAACAAGGCTATTGAATGTATTTTACCAAAAAGAGGAAATTGAAGCAAGTGTTTCTTAAGGATGCATGAGATGATAAAAATTTTAAAAAGGGCACAGCACAAAAACGTAGTAAACCTAGAGAATCTATGACAACAACACTGGCTTTTGAAAACGCAAAGCTTCTGAAAGTAAAATCTCACACAGGAATCAGCTTTTCAAAGAAAGGCAACTTTTTTTTAATTGTAATAAATAGGTGCCTTTTTGTCACAGACAAAGAATGTTTGACCCATCAGGAGAGAAACAGAACTTCCCAAACATCACACAGCATACATGATCTTAGAATAAAAAAATCCTGTAGTATGACTTTTCATGGTGGAAGTCTTGGATGTGTCTAAATTTGGAGATATTAAACCCACTTATTTGTGATGAAGATGGAAAGAAGAATGAGAATTTAAACAGAAAATATGGGAGAGCACAGCAGTGAGCAAGAGGAAGGAGAATTATTGAACCAGGGCACTGAAGCTGAAATTAAAGAGAAGCAGTAGATAAGAAAATTCTAGCACTGCAAGAAGAGAGGAGGAGACATGCTTAAGCAAGAAGGGAAGGTCCTGAAAAATTTCTAATATTTTGTACATGATCCTGGGTACACATTCTGCCATACTGAGTGATACACGTACCTTCCAACACAAGAGTTACTTCACATTTGCTTCCCCACCCTGTAATCTGTCTAGAGGGAGACTTACTTGTAGTTTAACAAACAGTGTTTTATGACTGCCAGAATGTCAGAAACTATTTATTTTAGTCTGGGTCAGTAGAGCAGGCTTTTAAATACCATCAGCAGTAAACTCCAATTCTCACTGTTTCTGCCTGTGGCACAGGAACTATGCCACATATGAGTGGCTTTGTTGGCAGCTGGTCCTTCTGCCCTCTCCAACTCAGCCTCAGAATAACTAAACTACTGTCCCACCTCCGCATTTGTTGGCCTAATACTCTGGACTGGACACCAGCAAATTTTTACTAAATGCAAAAATAAACTGAGTACAGTAAGGCTACTTTGTTTAATGCTTTACTGATTAGCAAGTAATACTATTGAGTACAGGAATCTGTTTAACACTGAAAATTGCATTCTATCTGATTAGCTCTTGTGTTGGGCTCTCCACAGCCAGATACATCAACATTATCTATACTGAGATGTCCTGTAAATTAGAGTGGTTAAAGTACCTGGGTTCATCTTTGTATTTGGAAGACCCTTGTAAAAAGAAAAAAGTCAGTGCTAGCTCCCTGAGCAAAATAAAAATGACTGACCACTTCTAAGCATTTATATAGTGGACAAATACATCACATCACTAAGGCAAAGGAAGAAGTCATTAATTGCTTTCTAACTGAATACATTTTGTAGTCAATAACAGTTCTAACTCTATATGCATTTGCAGTTTTTTATAATTTTTGTGCATAGACATCAATCAACTTAGAGGCAGATCATTTGTGTAACTAGTATGTTGATAAAAAAGTCCAGTGACTGAAACATATGCAGAACTTTCTGTTGATTGCGTTAGCCTACTTCAAACACTTCATAAAGGGATGCAAAAGTACAAGTGCAATGGGTAGCCTTCCTCTGTTTTAAATACATGTTGGATAAATGTCTGACTTGTATCTCTTGGGCAGTGGTTTCTTTTTTGAAATGTATACCTACAGAGATAAGTATCACTGTGAAGAGAGGACCTGGTTTAAGTGTTCAAAAAGCTAGAGCATGAGACATCAAATAGCTATACAGACCTTCAGGTAACTCAAGGAGAAGCATACTGGAACTTGATACTTTTAAGTCATAAAAAGAAAAAAATAAAATAAATAAAAAGATGATTCAATATGGATTTATTAGAGTGCCCTAAGTCATAATTCAATACATGTATGTCAAAGTAACTAATAGAAAAAAAAATTTGGATGTATAGAAAATATCATTTTCTCTCACTATCATCCAGAATAGATAATCAAATAAAAGACTACTACGATTTTAGTTGAGTGTTTTGACAAGCTGTTGAGTGTTCTCTGTGTCAGAGTCTGGGATAAGGACATATTAGATACATATTTAGAAAATTCAGCCTTGAAATGGTGTTTGATCTACTGCTATTTGAAGACACTCTGAGCTTCTTTATACTTAAGAACAATACAGAATCTACTACTATGGAAACTATGGTTCCTGACCAAAAAGAAAATGACATTAAGAGAAGATATTCAAGATCTTCAGCAAAGCCATCACAGTACTCTACCTACAACTGTTTCTCTTAAATAGCTCCAAGCTAGGTATTAAATAGTCACATTTGAGACATGTAGATGGGATAGTCAGAAATACAGACTTATGTCCTCTCTGCTTCTAGAATTTTCTAGTTATACACAATAACTCTTCTACAGAAAATAATAATAATAGTAATAATCAACCGTTTTTCAAAATATCTTACCAGAATATACCATTTTTTGGACTAATACTTGTCAGCAGTTTTTTCTTGTCAAGTTGAAAGCAGACAGGTCTTCCCTTACAATTGCTTCATAAGCTTTTTTATAAAAATAGGCAACACAGAAAAAAACTTTGGTTCTTAAGAAAATTGCTCAGAGACTAAAAACTGTAAAATTAAAATCACTTTTCACTAACTACTGTGTGTCCTCTACTTAACCAGCTTCATTAGCTGTAACTACTGAGTCACATAGGCATTTACTTTAATCTAAAACCATTTTAAAAAGGATTGAGAGCCATTGAGCTATCATAATGCAAGAGAAAAGAAATTTGGCTTTGAACACAGAAGAAAAAATCTGGTGGATGGAACTGAATGGTTTGTGCCTGTTTTACTTGTGTGGTTGACATCTTCTCAAAAGGAACAGAAAACGCTTGGTTAGAACTTGAGGTGACAAGTCTAACTGGATGCATGGACATGCAGAAGAGTGGAGTCCACCAAGTCTTCCTATGTTGTGCACAAGAAGGTTTCTAGGGAGACCCCTTTGGCATGCCTGTCATGGGCCTGCAGGACTTGCTTCCCTATCTGCAATGCTAGAACACGCCAAAGGAAAACAGGACAAGCAGATTTCATTCCTGTTCTCTCTAAACTCGCTTACTGTGTATTTCTAGGCAATAACATTAACCTCTTCAACAGTTTACTAATTTATACTGTGGGCATAAAGCCAAAATTATGTTGCGAATATAATTAATTGCATAGAAAACATCTTGAGATCATCTGATATACCACACCCTAAGAATGCAAAAGTATAAAATACACATAAAACTAACAACTGCAATTTTTTTAATTGATACGCTATTTATGTATTCTATTCTTGTGACTACTTACATATTTTTATTTTGAAACCCAGTAGGTACACACTCAGAGGAAAAAATAACAACAAGCACTTCACACCCATTAATTACAGTGGTGGTGCCAGGTGGGTGCTACTATTTAGGAAGGTCAGATTTTAGTGACCTAGGCTACACGAAGGTCAGGATTGGTAGAAGTGCATTGATCATATAAAGCTACTAACCACATGAAAGGAGTTACAGTAGATCACACATCAAACATTTTGGTCCTGTGTTTCCTTCCTCTAGTCCTACGGGCAGGAAATGCTCTACATATCCTTTGAGGTGACCAGACATTTAAAAGTAGTCCCTTGTTACTAAGGGATTGGTATAGTAATTGCCTGCAAAGAAGCTGAAGAACTTCTGCAGTGCAACTGTCTAGAGTTGTATCTGGAACACAATATGAATGACCCTAGGACAATAAGGTATGATAGAGTAAAATATGAAGTAATTTTTTGACTTCAAAAAAGCGTAAAATGAAAAAAAGCTGCACTTTGCAGCTGTGCATTTACATGTCATCTGTTTAATTACTTCTGTAATTGTATTGTTTAGATTCCTCAGCAAAAGTAACAGCCTGAGCAAGTCTGAACTTTTAAAAACCAGTTTTTCATTTTTATACTGTTTAATGTTTAGATGGTTTGAGAAATCACATTATACTTTTGAAGCATTTACCCAAATTCAGGGAGCACTGTATAAATACACACTTGACAGACTCTATAAATGATAAGTATGAATAATTCCAAAGGAAGGTCTGTATGATATTTTTGGATGCCAAGTGTTTCTACAAAAAAACCCAAGTGGAATAGTTTCTCTAAATAGTGGAAGCCTGGGGAGGGGGATAGGAATAAAGTCAAAATACAATATAACCCAAAGACTTTTATGCTTTTGTTTCACGGTAGAAACAATCTTAAAACCTAATGCTGTTTGGCAGCCAAAGGATCTCTTGTTTTGATTTTTTAAATATTTCATGTCCACTTGCTTTAACACATGTCTAAGGTAAATGATCTTGTGATTTTCCCATTGTTTTCTGCCTGTATTTTACTTTGCTTTAATCAATTAACCTCGTTAAGTGGTACAATACCTCAGTTTTTTCAGATGTTCTATAAATTCACCTGGAAATACCGAGGTTGAGTTTCACTGAACACAGCCTTCATATTTGATGCATGGAATTTCCTTAAATGGTGCAGTGCAGCCTGGTATAATGGTACAAGCTGGAAGGCACAGTGTCCACAGTGTGTTTGATAAGCTGACATAGGACAGGATTTCTTTTCACTGTTGTGTCAGTATATCAAACTCATACCTGGACATCAATCAAAGTCTATAAGAAGTAGGAAAGAACATTATAAATATTTAAATATCAGCTTTTCCTTTATATTAAGCAATGTGTACTAACACATATTTTCAGCATGAGTGTATTGTAATAGAAGATATTTATAGCATGGATAATACAAGAAACTACTCTAAAATATGAATATTTAACTTCCCAAGTCAATTCACATTTATCTTTGGCACTGATTAAACTAGTTTCTCAAGATGCCACTTGTATTTTCTTTATGCAGAATTATTGTATTCATAATGGCAAACTGGAACTATTTTTGAAATAAGATACGGTAAAATATATCAGCAACAAAGTAGTAAAAATAATCCTCCTTTAATTCTTCTTTTCTGAAGTTCTGGCACTGTTTTGTCCATTTCAATATCCCCTGATATAAAACTTATTCCATATTTATTATGAAATACATGAACTGGCATGTTAAACTTCCTTAAAACCTGATTAAACTACTATTAATGGCACTTCCCGAATCAATATGAATCTATGTCTAACCAGGAATATTGAGGGGGAGTCTTGCTTCTAAATGCACATTTGAAGAAGGGAGAAAAAAAGAAAGAAAAAAAGATGCAAATAAACTCAAAATACCACTGTATATTCATGTCAACTATGAAGACTACAGATTCTAAAGTCAGTTAGTTCAGTGACTCCATGAGACACTAAAGACATCAAAATGGTGGCGGTTGTAAAGAAAATTCAAGAGTTTTATTTTTTGCCAGGAGCTAAAAAAAAATAAATAATGGAAATATACTACGGAGATACAGACAAACAAATACACTGCTCATTTGGGAAACAGCAAATTCTATCATCTGCAGTTAGTTTGAGTCTAGTTTAGTAAATATAACTGGATACATTCTTATGAGCTGCAATGTAAGAAGAATGCAACATGTAGATTTATTTTTAGAAAGCAACTTTACCAACACTTGCAGTTACATAATATGTCAGGCTATTTTTTTTTCTGTGCCAAAACCATGGAAAAATCAACCATTGCAAGTTGTCTGAATAAAGTGGATAAAAAAGGTTTTCTAGAAAATCGCATTTCTCTGTATTTTTCTTGAATACATATATGCACATATAGATATACTTCCAACCTTAAACTGCAAAACATAAAAATTTCAGATTTCCTTGGGAGCAGGACTTGCTAATCTGCAAGTTTCTTCCCACTCCATAAAAAACAGTTACATACAAAGATTAAGTAATACTACTTAATAGTTAAACAATTTAGTTATCAGGAAAAGTTCAAACTTGTTCTGTTCCTATCCTCCTAGTATAGAATATATTTATTTATAGATATTCTTATGTTCTATTTGTATCACCTCCATTACTGTTTCTTTTTTATTGCTGGGGAACACACAATATCATGCCAGAAAAGTGGAGTATTTGTGATTTATGCCAATCATTTACATTGAACTCAACAGAGATGCCTGAAACTATCTCTGTATTTTATTACTGTCAACATGCACTTGTGTTAGCCATTAACATACCAGTGTTAGCCATTGCCTTCTCGTAAGAAAAAAACACAAAACCTTGGCAAAAAAAAAGCATCAAAGCATCAGTGGGCATGAAAAATGTTAGGAGAGGCTGAGGAGTGGTACATTTATTTCTGTATCTGAAAACTAATAAAGCCCGTAAAATTGCAAACCAACGCTTAAAAAAAAGTCATCAATTTTTTTGTTCTTAAGGACAGAAAAAACCCAATAACTTCTGAAATTCAATAAACCCATTGTATATAACTTTTTCATTTTAGTGGGGGGAGGAGGACTAACTTTTGTTTGTGTGTTTTGGTTTGTTGTTCGCTTTTTGGGTTTTTTTTCCTTCACTCCAGCACAATCAGGTTTAATAGCACAGTAAGAAATAAAACATAAGAAATATTAAGCATGACCCTTGACTGTAATTAAGATGATGGGGCTAAGTGAAGCTATACTGGAAAAATCAGTAAGGGTGAGGAACCATGCTCACTCAAACAGTACAATTTGAGTTGTTCTGGATAGCAGTAACATGAATTTAATTCTGCCATGGAAGCTTGGAAGAGAATCCCATAGAGAAATATGCTCAAATAACATGTAATAATAATGTAAATTTCTGATAATCTTTTTTCCTTAAATAATTTAAAACCAAAGCAAGAATACTTACTAGCATTAAATGAAAGACACTGCCAAACAGTTTTGCAAAAGAAAGAATCTTCTATCCAAAGCATAGTTTAACAACTGTGGTATGAATTTGTCATAGATAAAACCCTGTGAGGGACATCAGAGAGCCCACAAATATTTATGGAATGAACCACAATCTGTATACAGAAGTTAACAAATGTATCATTACAAACGGGATATGGTTTTCCCAGTAACAGAAGCACACAACTTGCATTTTATTTACCTTGAGATCCTGTTATAATTAAAAATACTACAAAGAAAAGAAGCGTGCTTTATATATTACTGGAAAACTCTTCTCAAGAAAAGACATTTCTTGAAAGCAAATCTGATGGAAATTATATTTACTGACAAACAGATAAGAAGAAAACAGTATAGTAGGTTTTAAAAACCTTTTAAAATTATTTTAGAATAAAGTATTTTTTGTAAAGAAGACTTTTAGATGTTAATTTTCATTCTACAAGACAGAAAAGTGACCTTGATATGTGCTTTCAATCATATTTTTCAAGAATCAGCAAAGGAAACTCTGTGAAGAAACTGTAAGGAGTTTGTGTAAAATAAATGCAGTTAATTCATCCAGAGGGACTATTCCAACTCAACATGGCATTAATTTCCAAGGGCCAATTAACTATTTTCTCCCATGTTAACAAAAATTCAAATGCCTCCCCTCATTCCCGCCCCTGGTATTTTACAATAACATGCAAAATAGAAAGCTACTTGGTTAGAGAAAAAAGGAAGATTAAAGGGAGGTAACTTAAAGAAAATAAATGTAAAATCTTTCATAATGTCGCTTTATAACATAAGACAAAAAACCACAACTCATAAAAAGTAACTCCAGCTTTCAGTTTACCTTTTATTTCCCAGTTTTACAGCTTATTTGAAAATTTTTTCATTACATTCAAGTTGCTGAGTTTGTAAACTGTGAAAGGTATCCTGGGATTTTTAAGTGGTTTTAAATGTGTTTCTTCTTTGTCTCTGTGCCCTTTCTTGTTTACATTTTTAAAGCATAACAGTTTGTTTAATAATGCTAATGATGAATCTGAGAATTTTATTAAAATTCTTAATACACAGTGTCAGATTCTGTCCTGTGTTTCAAAATCCCAGAGCACGATGGCAAATTAAGCTGGTCCAAGCCCAGGCTGATACAGCACACCTTTTTGCCCGGGCAAAGCCTTGTCTACCCAAAGAATAAATAGGGCTCAGGGCAACAACCTAACTGAAAACAATTGACTGATGACCTCAATATTTTTTAGTTTGTTCAGATCCCTCAGGCTGTTCACTATACACAAGTACAAACAGCAATACCATGGAGAAGAGATGTCTTAAAACAGCTAAATGGGCACAAAATTCATTGCCTAAACTCTGTGGGTTAAAAAATCAACTTTACATTCACCCTGCTCTGGGCTGCTCCAAGGAACTTAAGGGACACTCCTCACTCCTTTTACCCCCTTCCCTTGTCTGCACATCACTTACTTCAATGGGAGAGTGAGAGACTTCTCTACTCAAAGAACTCTTCAAACATCTGACACATTTTCTCTCCACTGTGGTAAAACAAGATCTGTTTTGTGCAGGAAAGAACAGTTTGAAAAATATTTTCAAATGGAAGGAAGGGCCATTATTAGAGTTAGGGAAAGGAAATAGCTACGCAACTAGATCTCAGTGAAGGAGGCATGTGCCAGTGCTGTTTGAAAAGAGACATGAGATTTCTGAGGGGTTCATTCAAAATGTGCAAAAAGTTATGAAAAAAAAGGAAAAATAAATTACTCTTCCTAGGAGAAGATGAGAACAACTGCAATAACCTCAGATCCCAATAAAAAACCACCCCTACGCATAGCAAGTATGTAGAATCTAAAGACTAGGAAATATAAAGGCAAGTAATTCAAGATATGGAGTATTTGAGTATAAAAAGTAATAATAGAATACAATGAAAAATTTGAAAGGATTAGAACTAACAAAAAAAAACTAAACAAATTGTTCAGTTTTATTTTGATTTGCTTCATCACAGCAGAACTGCAGTTTTTTGGGAAAAAGGAAGTGAAAAAACCCACGTTAAACAGCATCTCAGACCAGTACAAATAAAGGAGATCCTAATCTCTTATCCACTCAGTTGCCATAAACATATTACACATTTTAAAACTGTTGTATGAGCTTCACATGTCAAGCTTCACATATATCACACAGCAAATACTAATATAACTGTGTTAAAAAAATTACTGAGGCAGGAAGAAGCAACTGAAAAGCAAGTTCAGGCTGCTGTTTAACTTAGCCTTGACTTTGCAGAACATACGGTAGTTAAGATCATCCACAGCTGAGAAACCTTTTTATAGAACAATGTATAGCACACAAGCACAACAGAGACAGCAATGCACTTGAGGAAGTTTTACCTTACAACTGCTGTGTATTTCTGACCCTAAGCTGTTTAATGACTGTATTATAATTAAATAGTCAAAGAAATGGAATACATGCTACGATAAATTATATAAAACATGGTACTGAACACTCTGTAGTCTTCATTTTGAACAGATGTATCTCCCGTGCCTGGCTCCTAAGTTCATGGCTAAGCTGTCTGACCTGAGAACTTCACAATCTGAACACACAGTCCAATCTAAAGGGATTCTGGAAACCTATTTCCAGTTTAGTTCTAAATCACACACGGGTGTTTGAATGAATGATATCTGAATAACGAAACAATCTTAACGCCACTGTAAATTCAAATGCATTATTCTTTAACTAGGAAAATGAAATGTGATTGCCCTAAACACTAGCTACAACTGGCTTGCACACACACGTTTGCTACTGAACTGGCACACAAGGCCAGGGGAGACCCCTGCATTACCCTGCACTGGACAGAACGGACACCTCCACAAGATGTCCAAGCTCAGAGGGGTTCTCCTCACCATGCCTCAACATTGGAGCCTCTCCCAAACATATCAGCAAGTTCCCGTCATCTTCCAGGTCAAATTTGAATGGTTTTGAGAGATTTATGAAGTTGCTCCTTGAAATTTCTGTCTTCCTCTAGGGCAGGGCTTTGGGGCACACATAAGCATATCTCTGTGAACCTCCATAGTACTAAGTTCATTCCTCCTCCTCACCCCTTCTCACGAAAGACTGAGGTGCTGCTGGGGGTGAAGAACACAGTTATGCAAATCACTCAGCCAAGTCAGAAGCAGTGTGCCCAAATGAATGGAAGACCTCTGCAAATAGAATGCATATTAAGTCCTCAAAACAAAGCTAAAAGTAACAATAAATCATTGATGAGAGATAATATTTTTATTATTAAGAGATTTTTTAATACATGCACTGCTTAAGAATTACTAGACTTCAAAAAATACCTTTTTTGATTTAACAGGTTTCACTTTTGGTCTGTTTGAATTAATTGGTTATTCCTTTGAATTCGTTCTTTACTGACATCTACTTTTTTCCCTCCTGACATATTTAATAAGGTTTCCAAAAAGGCTGCCCTGATTAACAAGCAAATGCTTAAATAACATGATAATGCTAGTGCTCTTCAACAGCCATGTTTCTATAAAGTATGTTTCAATTTGCTTTCTATGAGGAACTGCACAAAGAAATTAAATAATATTGTAAGAATCAGATTCTGTGCTACTAAGTGAAAGAAAAAATAGAAAGTTGGTATGTGTATTGAGAACACAGTAATTAAACTGATGAATTAAAGAGAAGAATAAAGTTGTAAAAATGCCTTTATTTTATTTTTACTATTACATTACACTGACATACACATTTTAAATACATATATTTAGGTAAATTAGAGATATGTGGAAGATTCCAGTAGAACCCATAAAGAAATTTCAAGCAAAAATAAGATTGATAGTTAAAGCTGAACATTTTTAAAGTCGAATTCCAAATATAAATTAGCTTTGAATAGCTTTTGGCATTAGATAATTAACAAGCTACATTTCTGAAACTAAATGGGCAGTTCCAGCTGTTATTTTACAATTGGTTTCCACTGAGGGTTTTAAATTAATAACTGCTGCAATAGCCTCAAACATGCCAATGTTAATTAGGAATGGTGTTTCCATGTAATGCTATCCATATACATGAATATTTTACTGGGCAAAAGGTCTAAGCAGTCTTTTTTTTGTCTCTCTACTAAAGATAGAAGTGAGAATTGCAAAGCAGAAAAAGACTTTACTTCCAAGCTCTACTCCAGAGTGTGGTATAGGATTCTCATGGAAGATAAAGATAAGGTTCCTAAGATACTTATGCTAAAAAAAGCCTGTGTTCAAGTTCAATAGCAAAGAATAATATTTAGAACTTGCTATTTGTTATGAATATTGATTTATAGCACAATTCAACAATTAATAAATCAAAATTATTAAATATAAATAGAAGCAAGATTGTCCCTTCAAATCCTATGTAGAGAGAATCCTGTTTAAAAAGAAAATTAAAAAAAAATAAAAAAGAAAGCATATATAGAGGAATAAAACCATCCTGAAATCTGAAAAAAATAGTAAATAAATTATAGGAAAAACTTTAAAATCTTCAGTTAAAACTTTTTTTCCCCTAACACAAAAATAAAATTGAAAATGGTGCTAGTGCAACTCAATTTCACAACTGGTATGCAATAAAAGAAATAGTTCTCCTTGAAATACTAATAATTTCTTTTCTTAAAAGTTATTTTCCTATGTAACATCTCCTCTGCAGTTTTAACCACTTTGAAGGTTAAGAAAAACTGCAATAGAGATTTTATGATATACTATAACTTGTACTTTTTCTAATTCCCTAAGGTACATAAGGACTTTTCTATAAGCAGCTCACATTTCCATCAAAAACTGTGTGCACATATATTTTTTCACTATATATATATATATTTCACTATATATTTTTTTTCTTGCTGTTATTCAAAGAAAATAAAGAAACTCAGGTCAGGAATTAGCTAATTCCTTGTTTTCCTACCAAATAGGCTTCAAGGAAGTATTAAAAAGCAAAAAAAAAGGTAAAATAGAAAATAAGTTTTAATAGAACCTTTGAAGTCCATATCTTGGGAAACATTTAATTATCTAAATGTTACACTCTTGTGCAAAAAAAGAATAGTTTTTAAACTCTTAATTGGTTTGGAAATGGAAAACATCAGAAATTTAACTTTTTGTTTATACTACAGTTATAAAAAATCCAGTTATAGAAATATTGTGTAACAATATTTTCAAGGTATAGTTTTTTGAATGTAAACATGTCACACAGCAATTTAATACTGAATAAAAAAATATTTCTGAAAAGAAGATGCTTATAGATGTGTGTGCTGTTGAAAAGTTTTGAAAAGCATTTGATTTTCCAAACCACACTTGAAAGAAAAAACAGATTCCCACACAGACTCCTGGCTATGTATGTGCTTCTTTCATAAATTCCTTCTATCATTTTTTCCTTCCCCTCACTCCAGCACTATCAGCACAGACACACAAAATTGTTTATTACTCTTCATTTTACTGAGTGATTTTTGTTAACCAGTTATGGGCATTACATGATTATTACAGGCATGTTCCAGATAGAGGTCCTGGAAATAAAGATAAATAGAAGATACTCTATAAGGAAAACAGTTTTGTTATTTATAAATGTTCGGAAGTTAAGTAGTGAAAACCAGTAAACTACAAAAACAGAAAACACAGATAGATTTATAATAATAAAGACTTGTATTTATAAAAAGCTCCATAAAAAAAAAAAAAAAAAGAAAATTTACTATCTTTTCATGAGTAAACTTTTTACATGTAATTTTTTTAGCAGGGAGGGGCTGGTTTAAGGAATTTCGATTTACATCCACAAATTGGAAACAGCCTAAGGACAGCTTTATGCTTTGATCTATGAAAGATCTACACATGAAAATGAGCAAGGAACACTCAGAGCTGGACTATTAAGCTTTGATACATGACATGAATGAAATCCTTGGATCTTGAAAATGATGAATCCAGAGCATGGACAACAATCAGATTCTTTACTGGTCAAGCTGAGCAAAGCTTAGGATTCTGTTTACCTAAATCCCCAGAACCTGACAGTTTATATTATTCTGGACTTTATTAGTAAGACATTTACACAACAGTCTCCAGCCTGTATTCTCTGAGCTGTTTGTCTGCTATTTCATTTTCGCATGAACAATATTGTATCTCAACACTTTTTTACTCTATCTGTTCAAGGATACTCCCTAAAATTCTAGTAATTAATGTTTCATGGCAGAGTTTGCTAAAAACAACCATGTTGAGGATGTTCAGCAATTACCTGTATAATCAATTAGACCATTTGCATGTAGTATTTGATGTAATAGGGCCCCAATACAGAACCTAAATATCATCTCAATTTCAGCTCTCTGCTGCTTCATATTTAAACACATTCATGTATCTACTTTCTCTTATCAGTCAAAGAAACAGAATTTCTGGGTCATGTGAAATTTTCTCTGCCATTTTCCTATGGATAATGTCCAGTTCTGATAGAAGCTGAGCACACAACTAGTGCTGTTCTTTGTTAATACCTCCAACATGCACACTTTTTTAAAATTCATTACTTTTTATGTCATATTTCCACTGACTAAAAGTGTTCAAGGATTCTGACTATGCTCAGCTTAATTGCACTAAACACTCTTTGTATATATAGGAAAATACCGTTGTAATTTAAAAAGGTGGCAAAATAATCTCACAGAATGTGAGATAATTGGGCAGAAAATTGATCAAGATGACTATAGACACATCTGTTTAATCACTTCTTTAAGCATTATAATATATTTATGCTGATACTCTCCATTAGCTACTGTTATGAAAACAAAAATTTAGGAAATGGCAAAAGGAAAATGTGAAAACACAATAAGAAAGAAAGGAGGCTCTTCGAATTGCCCTGGGGGATGATAATCTGTTTGCTGCAGCCATCTCCACTGATGGAAAAGAACTGTCTTTCTTGGTGCCCTCAAAATCGCGTTATATTCATCAAAAGTTTGTTCTTTTGGTAAGTAATTATCAAAAATCCAGTAATCTGCTAGGCTGGTTGCCTGGAGAAAGACTTGAGCAAATTGATCTAAGTTGTTTGAGGAGGAAGCCGGACTAGAGAAGTCCCTTACAATTTACATATTCCATGATTCTATGCTTCTCTTAGACTTTTTTAACACTATCAGCCATATAACTGCTTTAGCACCCTCCACATAAAACCAAAGAGTTAAGTTTTTAGAGAAGTGGTCATGGCTAATGAGAAAAATTAACTGATGCCCTCCAAAGCAAACAAAGTATTGCTACAAACTACACGACTGCTAGTAGTCTCCGTTTAGTTCAGCTCTTAATTCTATTATACTAATGTTGTATCAGAAGCATTCCTTTCATGTAGGGTATCAAAGAATCCAGAGATGAGGAAATTTATGAAAATCTTGAGGAAAGTAACTTCAGTAGAATTTTTATACTAGACACCAGAGAGCCAAACAAGAATGAACCCAGGACTGAAAATGTAATTTTTTGCCTCCAAAAAGATGTTTCTTTTTTCCTGTAGTTACAGCATTTATAAATTTTCTCTCCAATGCAATTTCACACAACTGGCTGATTTTCCCTTCATCAAGGTATTAATGTGATTTTCCCATCATTAACATGATATCCCTATTTGGCTACTTCAAAAGTTCTAACATACACACCACGATCACACAAGCAAAGAGTTACCATATCACCTTGTTTTTCTGCAGCAAGCAGCAGCCTCTCCCACTCCCAATCCTAAGTCTAACATGTCAGGTGGTTAAAGCCCACAAAAATGTAGTTGTCTCCTTCACTGCTTAGCAGAAACTTCATTAAATCTGACTGACTCCTCTAATGTTTCAATTAACTGCTCTTCTCTCTCTTTAGCCAGGTTAAGCAATTGCCCTTTCTTGCATCTTCATCCAAAACCTCCAGTATTCTGCTCCCTGGCCCCATACCAAGGTTTACTGGTATCTACAAGATTTCCATTCAGCAGAACCAGCAGTTTCTTGACAGGAATGTACAGTTCTGGTCACATTCATGAAAGACAAACACCCCTTACCTGGGGCTAGGGTTTAAGAATCAGAAACTCATGAGAAATCATTAAAACAAACTAACTCCTAGAATTTAGCAGAGAAAAAAAAAAAAACCTGAAAAAGAGAAATTGTCTCTTACTGTGACCAGCTAAGAATATGTCACTATACTTCCTTCAGAAGGCCTAAATTCACTGTTATGGTGCATGCATCTTTGTTTAGTATGTGTATTGATAGTTGGCACTATATTGCTCCATTTTCTACTGCTGGAAATACTTTTAGACTAATTTTTGTATGATATAGGAAAACTGAAGGTACTATGTCAATACATTTCTTTCCAACTTCCAATAATCACCTGAAAAAATATTTGTGTCCAAACTTTCGAGGCACATTTTTGTTCTAACATTCGATTTTCAGTTTAGTTCTCTCTCAGTTTGCATGTCAGCTATTTTTCCTAAGACACAGATGGAGTCAGTTCTGGTTACAGGCCAAAAGTGGTCTGGTTTATTTAGTATGACCTGCAGTCATACCAAACTTACCTGCAGTCTTACCAAACTTACCTTTCATGCACTGGCATTCTGTTCATGATATACTAGCATATTCAGTTTTTCATGTATAAATTTATGGGATAAATTCAAAAGATATTTGGAAATGCTGTTCAGCCTCTAACCATGAAAATGCTTCTCAGCCTTTTCTAAAAGAGCAGTTGCTAAATGAGAAGCAAAAATTTTAAGAAGCACTACAGAAGTGATATTAATTGCATGTGGTCGTTGTTCAGGCCTAAACAGAAGACTGTTTAAACCAAAGTGACAGGGCAAATTAAGTTTGTATCCCAACTCCAGAAACACTGTAAAGACAGTGGTTCAGTCAACCATTTATTTTCTTTTAATCGATTAAAAGCAGCAGCAGCAGCAGCAAATTAGGGAAGAAAGGCTGGAAAAAGACAGAAGATGACATGTTGGGGTTACTAGAATGCTGTAGCAGCTAATTCTTCAGTAATCAACAGGCTGCTGTAATTTATTTTTTTTTTTAGAGTCTATTAAACTGGATATGTATTACTCTTATCTCTGTTAATATTTACTAAGAAATCTTTCACCATTTCAGGTAAAAAGACAGATGCAAAGACATTAGACTCAGAAATGTAAACTAGCATAGCTTCATTGATTTCCCTGGTTTATAATGTGGAAAAAGATGAAAATGACCTTAAAGAAGTTGGAAATTGCAGATTCCACTTTATGATTACAGATTTGCCTGATAAATTTTGGTTGCTATGTGAAGAGTGGAACCTAAATTTGGGTGTCTAACTCTCAAAGTGGGTATCAGATGAGAGTCTCCTTAGACAGAAAGGGCAAAAACAGGAAGAGCCTGCACACATTAGGATGATCTCTTTCATCTGTGGGCGCATCAAGAACTGGATCAGGGCCTGCCACCCAAAGATGTTGTTAGCGCCAGGCAGGAAGATTTCTTCCTTGAAAGCCCCATAATACAATAGATACAATGCTCATTCAAAAACAAAAGGGAAAAAAAAAGAAAGGATAAACTATTACAACTAAACATACAAGCAAACCCATTAATTTAAATGTTTCCACATGGAAATATGAAAAAAATGACTCTCTTACAACTTCTAAGTGATCAGAAGTAAAACTGAAGATATTTCATGGTCTCCTAAAATTCCTGGTCTTGACAAAAAGTAAAACTCGCTGTCATTTTCTAGGCAGTAAATGTTTTACTGCTGGGAAAAGATTTTGATGTTTGTAATTTCTATTGAAGAGCACTATGAAGTAGTTAAAAATATTGCCACATCTGAAAAACAGACCAACGGGAAGTATAAGACACTTGTTCATCTGTATTTCTGTGACTTTTCTCACTTGGTATTATTTGCAACCATACTTTCATGTCTGGCAACAGTGCCAATTCTACTAAGGATCATATATTACTTTTATCATGCTGATTACATATGTTCACCAGTTTTGCTGCCTATATATGATTAGTGTGGTTTGCACATACTTAGTGACACAATCCAGAGCATGACATTTTCACAGAAAATGTGTTTACTGGGAAAGAGCTCCTTAGAAGTTTGCATTCCTTTCAGCTTTGATCTACATGACATCAAGAATTCTACAGTTTGAATATATATATGTTTACCATTTATTTTATTAAGATCTGTCTCTTTCACACTATATGGCTACTGAACACTTTGGTAGTCACAAAAAATTTCCTTTTCTCTTAGGTGAACTTAGTAGTAGCTGAATAAAAGAAAGCCTCTTAAAATGTTCTCATCTGTGAGCTTAAACTTCATAACGACTTGACATTTAAATTCTGTTATTCATCAGCACTTCACAGCAGAACTTGATTTGTCTAAATAGATTTGAAAACCCACAAGTGAAGAAAATCAGAAAAACCTGGTTTTGAATATCAAAAGATTGTATGTGAAAAGTATTTTTACAGGCTGCACGTACCCATTTTATTGATCAATTAACTTCTCCCAGAATGATTTTTTCCAAGACCATATATGAAAAGCCAAACCTCTCTCCCGACACTTACTGATAAATGTCTTTTCTGAGCACAGCTCTACTAAGAGGGTTGTCAGCCTGAGGAGCCATAGAGACAGATCCAATCTTAAGAACCAAAGTGTCTTCTTTAATTGCTGGATTAGCTGTAGTCAGAAGAAAAGAAAATATATGTTTGATTAGAAGTCAAATGCACATAGCAGGAACACTGAAAAACTATTTCTTTCAAAAAATATACAAAAGAATATTTTCTAAGGATTTGATTTTGCTCAGAAGCACCATAAAAATCAATAGCCCTGCTGTGATACATAAAAGACAAAACTATTGTAATTTCATTTCCCCAGTATTTTATCACACCACTGAATCCTGGTCTGCGACTTCTCATTTTCTCTGATGCTTTTTTATTATTATTATTTTTCTTCCAAAATCACTTCAGACATTTTTCCACAGACTTCTTTTGAAATCTGTTTGTTTCCCCAGTAACTATTTGCTGAAATATCAACATGCAAACCACCCTGAATTGTACACCTTTTTTATTAAGGGCATTGCAGGCTATTACAATATAACCATCCTAGTAGCATTTGTTATGGGCTGCAACACACATGAAAAGTTCAAACACAAGGACTGAAAAACGAGAATCTGAAATCTGACACATATACAAAGAACAAAATGTAGTACTGGACAGTAAATTTCACATCAGTAACAAAATTATTTCAAGAAGAAAAATCTCTGCTTTCCACTTTATCTTCATGAGTTTCAAATTTCAGTCACATGTAAAGTTTCTTAGTTTTAAAAGCAATGGTCATATCAGGTAGAAAACCAAAGTTCTGCTCAGAAATTAAATAGCACCACATTTCTTGTAGTAAACTCTATCAGCAGACACAGACAAAGCACATGGATAAGGTTATGTTCAGAAGATTCCACAGCAACTAGGAAGGTCCCAAGAACACGTGACGCAAGTTCAAAGAGCTCATCATCTGAAGGGAAACGGTTCACTGCAACACACCTTGGTAACAAGGGCAGAATGACATCACGCTTCTTCCACATCCAAGGAAGTTCTGCTTCCTTAAAGACTCTCATTTATGAGTTTTGAAAACAAAATTATAGTAGCAGAACAGAGTTGAAATATTTTACTGAAGAGCGAAATGCTTGGTGTGGAAAGAACCACCAAAATCCATAAGCTTACAAAATGGCTATTCAGACCCACGAATTCTTGGTGAAAAAGACACCATGTTTTGCAGCGAAATGTGTTTATAGACATATCCATATTTTTTGAACAGATCTAAGAAGTCACAGAACTTTTAAGATGCTTTGAAACTAGGAATTTCATAGTTAACATGTGGCAAAGTGGGAACACAAGTTCTGATGAACAACTAAATGAGAGCACAAATGACTTACTTAAAAGAACCTCATCTACTTACAAAATACAGTCAAATCCTTTAGTATTCTCAAAGCAAAACCAAACTATAGAAGGTTTGTTTGCCAGAACTAAGGTAGAAAAGTCAATCTGATGACAAATCCCTTTTTTTGGACTAAATCTGAATTTTCAAATTTTGTATGAAAAACAATTAGTAAGCCATTGTGCTAAATATTAGAATATCATCACTGTATATTTTCATGTGCTGGATATTTTCTGATACCCACATAAAAAAAAGAGTGAGGGTATTAAATATACATCAGATTGTAGTTGCAACTTCATTAGGTGGCAAGGCTAAGAATTTTAATTTGTTTCTGAGACTTAGCAAAGCAAAATAAACACAGGACTACTCATAACAGTCTCTATTGTGTAAGTATTTTAGGAGTTCTTTTCAAGGCTGGGCATGGACATTTTGTGTACGGTTTCCTGTAGGTCAATCTTAAACCAGACAGAATTGCAGACATTAACATGTTCAGCTTGTTTTTAATGAGTGGTAGTTTTAGTCTTGACTTCATACCGATGAGTTCACATCTCCATTCACTAACTCATGCTTTTCAAAATATGAGAATAATGTAGTAAATATAATCACAGTCATTACAAATATTAACAAATTTGAGGGGAAAAATATCTATGCTACACAATGTAAGTACAATCCAGGAAAGTCTTACAGGCTCAGGTGTAATAACATTGTTCACAACCTCATTTGCCTTTGTCCCCTTATTTTAGCAATCTTTTTGCTGAGGTAAAGACATTATGCTCTTTTAATCCTTTTTTGTGATGCATTTCAGCACCCTCTCTGCTTTTATCAATACCCAGTTTTATAACATAAAGCTAATTAGACATGATATTCCATGTGCCATATGCAGAAATACTGCCATCACCCTTATTTCTTTTCACTAAGTTCACTGTGACCCTCAAGCTGTTTTCAGCCACTGTTTTGCAGTAGAGTCTCTCCAGTCCTGAAGACACAGTCTGCATAAATTGTTTCCTTGATATGTAACTTCGGCTTTGGAAGATTTAGTATATTTTCTACAAGCAGTGATGTAAGTCCAGTGACCCAGATGCAGGGCCTCTGGAAATTCTTTGCAACATTTGTTGATGCCTAGCAGCAACGGTTTTATATTTACTTTCAGACTACTAAATACCAATTTCACTTATTATTCCCAGTTGACAATTTATTTTTTTTTTAGCTTCCTGGTTAGCCATTTTTAATTCATTTAACATTTCCACAGATATCTTATGGGGATGTATTTAAATTAAATACCATAAAACAAAACATGAAACTCCTTACAAAGGTCTAAGCATATGAAATCTTTGCAAACGTTTTATCGACTAAGAATTGAAACCACAATGAAGAATGGAAATCAGATGTGTTTAACAAGACTAATTTTCCATAAAACTATATTTATTATCATGTAACAAATATGTAATTCTTTATTAACTGGATTCTGTAATATTTTTTCCTATAATTTTTCTGAAGGAGAGCAGTAAAACTACTTGTCTTAATTTTATTTGGAGAGCACACTTTTCATTTTACTAAGATTTACCTTCAGCTGTCTAAAACCTGGTTTTCCAAGGTGTGTTAAAAATTAGCCTCAGAAGACTAAGTTCCCTGAACACAAGTTACTTAGCCTGACTGATATGAAACTTTAATAGTAAGCAAGGAGGATGTTACAGACCATATGTTATGACAGACTTCAAAGTAGAGAGTCATGCTCATGTGACAAGAATATATCACTTCTGCAAATGCAGGACATACGTTTATTCAGTATGCTGCCTTTTCTTTTTCACTATCAACAAATTTATCAAGTCCTTTCTAGCGACTCCTGATATTTTGCTCCTAATACTTAGTAAAAAGAGTTGCTATTGTCCTCAAACCAGCCAGATGTGGATTTTCCCTGTCTCTAACACTTCTTATCAGTTTTTTGCAATTTACAATTTTTATTTCTAGTCTTCTGCTATGCAGTAATTCTTGTTCCTATTTGTCATATCTTGCTTTTATATATTTAGTTATCTTAAATTCATTGCTAAGTAAGTGTGGGCTGTTGGCCAGAGCTTGAAACACCACCTGATGTATTAACAAATCAAACTCAGACAAAGCAGCACTGCTTATTGCCCAGGAAAGAATGCTGCCCTCAAATCTGCCACAAAAACAAATTATTTGGTGCTGTTGCAAAACCCATGAAAACTATTACTAAATTGTGTGGGTGTAGTCATGCATACACATATGAAAATTTCTAAGAAGAAAAAACGTGATTTTGATTATTATTATAGCATTTGTCTACCACAGTTCATTGTGCAAGTTTGGGTTTGAACTGCATGAATAAACATCAGCTTTGCGCTTTTTTTTTTAACTGTACATGTTAAGTCACAACTACATGGAGTTTTGGGGGGCAGGATAGTTTTCACAGCCATAAGTACACGCAAGGTATGAACAGCAGACAACTGACTAGTAGGGAAACTGAAATAATTTTTCTACTTCGGGTGCACTGATCACAAATCCAAACACACAAGTCTGAACGGATTGAAAAACTCTCCTAGTCAATAAATGATGAATGAAGTCTTATGGAGGGAAATCTCCACAGTATATAACACTTTTCTGACCTAGCACGCCCGTGATGTGGAGCAATTTATTTCATGTCCATAAACAAAAGACTTTGGGAAAATCTAGGCTGAAAGAAGAAAAAAAACAGTACTGATTTTCATAACGATGTTATTTCAGAGTTTTCCAGTGAAGAGGTTAGCTGGCTTTCTTATTAGTTTAGTAAAAATAACGCTTAGCGTTGTGCTTTAAAAGAAAACAGTTTTCCTTCCTGCATCAACTGTAATTCTGTTCCTTGCATGCATTTTCAAGTAAGGGATAGCAACAAAATAAAGTTCTTTTATAACTCCTTTTTAATTAATACAGCTACAAAAACATAATTTTAAAAAAGATTTCCTTGACAGCATGCCCTAGAGCTCCCTTCCAACTAGTATCATAATTCTTTCTTGCTAGCCAGTCTAATTTTATCTTCCTGTGTTTTCAGCATTCCCAGTTGGAAAATTGTAGAGGATGCTGGCAAAAAAAGGATCTATGTAAATTCTCACTGTCTGCACTTCTCGCCATTAGGTTTATGAGAAAAGTCTAAAGACTAAACTCTTATGATTATATTGTGTATTGTTGTATATAAGGGGAAAAAAGCCCCACTCCATACCTACAGAACTTACATAAACATATCATGATATCAGCAAAACGCTACTATTTTTTTTTTAATCTCTAGAAAAATTTTGAGAAGTGAATGCACTCCTACTAGCTTTTACATGATGCATCTTTTTATTTAGATACAAAGATTTTAATAGGGATGGAAATACATTTCTACATATGAAGGGGAAACAATTTCTTACAGAACAAGTATTAACCATAGATCAAACAGCTATTTACAAGCAGTTTATGCTACCCAAACTCCATAAATATCTGAAAGTATTGGAGTATCGGAGTTGGAATAGCTTCAACTAAAATCATTAACTATATCAGTATGTTGGGCATCAATCACAAGGTACATTTTAATAGCATTTTCCAAACTGAACTAGAATATCTAGTTGCTTCACTCCTACATGGTTTTCCAGGTGTCAGTTTCCTCAAGAGCCATGGCTCCCAGCTTACGCTCCATTGCCAGAACACGTGCATATGAAGACTGAACTGATAGCAGTGCAATGAGAGCTGACACAGAATCAACCCTGCAGGATTAGGTTAAAATCCCTTTTCACAATTCTTGACCAGTACTGAAAATCACATTTTAAATGCAACCTCTCTAGGTACAAGGAAAGCAAGGACCAAACAAATATCTAAAAGACCTTTTGAGCAAATCTGCAGAGAAATAGCATGAATGGTAGATATTTCCTAACTTTGACCCTTAAAACTGAAGCAATGATCAGTAACTTACCTACAAGTATTTGTCTGTAGTACTGAATAGCAAAAATCTCTAACATAAAACATCATACCTTCTGCAATATGATGATCTTCCTCATTTTTGGGAAAGAAGACTCTTATTACACCAGTGTTGACATAAATTAGAGGCAAGTTGCGGGAAGTTAGAGCACGAGTCCTCATAGGTTGGCCTGGTGACTTTCTTTTCTCTTTTTGATTCTTTGGCAACCTGGCTTGAAAAATGCTTGCAATCGCATTAAGCAAAGGAAAACAGAGGACTACATCAAAGGCCTGAGCAGAGAGAAGGATCTCATGGAGAAAGTGAGGAGAACCATCAGTGTGACCTTCTGACAGCTTATGGAATGTTCTTCGTTCATTTCTTGATATCAGTTTGTGTCGGACATTTTTTGTCACAGCTTTGGTATAAGTAAGAGAAAGAAATCCATGCTGCTGGTGTGAGCCATCTAAAAGTTTTGCAGTTGTCTGTTTCAAGGAAAAACAAATAAATAAACTGAAAAAATGTATGTGTAACACTTCTCAATTACCATATTCTCTGCCACTTAGGTCGTTTAGGGTTCTATACTTTCTAATAGCTTTCCACATTACTACTGGAGAAAAAAACCCACCAATTTTCATATTTTTGAATGCACAATTTGAATTTATCCACAGCATATTCATACTTCTCTCTGGGTCAGCTAAACTTATGAATTTCTGAACATCTTTGTCTTTTCTAATTACTTATGTTTCATAAAACTCAAATGCAGTCGGCCAAAAAAACCTCCATATATTTGAGAAAAAAATATATCAAATATTTCTGATACTTTTTAACACAGTTATGTATTTGGATTTCTCCTTCATTTTAGACATTTGCAGATCTTAATTCCTTTGCATTGTTCTTTCTCTATGTGCAAACACCATAGGTGCTAAAACATCACCTGGGTGCTTATATAGCTGCAATCTAAACATAGGTGTTTAAACAACCCATAACTCAGTAAGTATTGAACTGGTTTTGCCTCATTACCTTTAAATATTTAAAGAAAATAGCTGTACCACATGCTAAAGCACAGAACTTAATGATACATTGCATTGTACTTTAGAAACAGCAGACCCCTTCACTTAGGACAGACTTTTCTAGCTAAAGATGACAGTTATAAGCTTAGTTCCCAGAAGATGCATAGTACAGTTTCCATATTACCTTTGAAAGTTATTAAGTCATTTCAGTTAGCAATGGAAAAATGTAAAAACCATTATTTTTAAATATAATAATAAACATTTTGATAGAATTCATTAACGTTGTTTAAATATCAGCTTAATCATATGAGCACAAATGAAAGCAACGACATTTTTTAAGTAGTTGCTTCTTTCAGCACCTTAAATTTGACTAAATTAAATTGATTTTGAACATCGTTAACAGAAGAATAACATCTCTTCTTAAATAAACAGGATATATAACTTAAATGCTGGAAAACTGGAAGCTCTTACAATTAATTGGACCAAAAAAAGTAGTAAATGAATTTCCTAGAAGAATTGAAACAAGCAGAATAAGAAAAAGCATTCCCAATCATATTCATGATGAAAATAAATCAGACCATACAGAACTTCCACTAACATAAAATGATTCTATATACTCACACATTTGTAAAGATAAAGACCCCCAATGCCATAATATATAAAGTTTTTGGAGAATGGAGAGTCAAGAAAAAAAAAGTTAAACACATCTCACACTGAGATATTCTGAATCAATCAGGTAGTGTTCCAAACATACAAAAGAAGGACTCAAATATGAAATTGTTAATTGTTGCATTATCATAATTAGAGAATCAATTTTAAAAGGCTACATTGATGCCTTAAGGGGTATGCCTTATATTTCTGGTGATTCACTTTAGCTGGGTAGCTTGAAAACTAAAGGCTCATAAAAGCCTGTGTTCAGATGTTAGCATTCTTCTGTATAGAGAAAAGGGTAGCAAGACAAAACAAAGACTTAGGACTGACTCCCAGGCCTACCACAGGGCAAGTCCTGGGAGGGGACAGGTAATAAAGGACGCTCTTGTTGGACACTTAAGGGGCATAATAGTTAGATGGACTTTGGTTGGAAGGTATGATGGGTGGCAGCTAAGAAGGTTATAAATATAGAAAGATTGTTATTATTCTTCTCTTTGGATCATGGGATCTTCAGCAGTAAAGCTGTTCTCCCTTCACCCCCACCAAACTGCGTATTTGTCTCAATTTTCTTATCTCACCTACAGCAAACAGCATATACTGCAGAAATACCAAGTACTTAAATCCCTACGCAGATATAAGAATTACATTATCAAAATGCTGCATTTGCACTGGCTTTTACATATTTGGCCTTCAAACATTACTGTATGTGCTCACTTTCATTATAAATGAATCCCACTGACTTCAGTGGTCTGCTGTTGTGTACAAGGTTGTGAGCCATCAACTCTCATGTTCATATCTACTGGAAATGACAACTATTACTAAAAAATAGAAGGGAAATAACACGAATAACATAATGAACATAAGCAAGAATATATTCAGTACAAAAAGAAATTAGATGAAAAGAAATTAAGCACTTAATGATTTTTCCTTTTTACTGGCATTAGTGGAAGTTCTGTAGTAAAGATTTTAAAAAAGATTCTTACAGAGGGAAATAAGCCAGAGAAGTTACTGAAAGGATCCTGCTTGCTGATGGGTCGAACCAACAAGGTACGTCTGTTCAGCTTGTCAGTACAGGAAAGGAACACACCTCCATATTGCCCCAGAGACCAAGAATCTTCCCCAAGGCTTGAGGTAATGAATGAGGCATGGAAGATGGGAAGACAAAAAACAAAGAAACAAAAATTTGCTATAAACAAAAAAAATTACATTTAACTTGCACATTTTGATGCAGAGGCAAGATAAACTTATGCCACACCTTTTCCTAAAAAAGCTGAAATTCAATCAGATCAAGACAAAAAAAAAAGGTAACTGTGTAGAATTTTATGACAACGGACAACCTATAGCAAAAGGTCAAGACACATTAGAATAAAAGTATAGTAAAATCCTGCATATAGAAAAGGGACTTACCCCTGGATTTTCAGCAGACAGCTTTAATAGAACAAGGAGGAGAATGATTACAAGAACAAAGAAACTGAACATAAAGCTGTCTCCACATGTTCCAAAATTAATATTATCTAGAAAAAAGTTAGGCTTTAATATTAAAATGTGCTTTATACTACAGTTCTTGTAATCACTCTTTTTAACATACTGAAGAATAACACAAAGTACGTTGCTTAAGAAGAGTTATTCAGGTAAGCACCTTAGTTTACTAAAGAAATCTCACCAAAAGTTTCTCTCTGCATTGTAGAAAAATTCCTTCAAAATGTCCTGACTGCCAGTCTCCCCCTGGCCTGGAAAACAGAAAGTTCACCTCATCTATTCTCTGCTTTTAGTTTTAGTCCATAAAGATTTACAGATAACAGCAAGGTACTCCAAAAAAATTAGGAAATAAATGAGAACAGTATCAATACTGTCAAGTGGAATAGGTTTGTGTTTTTTTACTTCCTAAGCTTGTTAAGAGCATGACCCTACCGGGATTTCATAGAGTCATAAATTACCCTGAGTAAGAAGGGACCCTTTAGGATCACTGAAGTTCAACTTCTGGCCCTGCACAGGGCCACTCCAAGGGCAACACTGTATGCTGGAGACTAATGTCCAAATGCTTCCTGAACTCCATCAGGCTTGGTGCTGTGACCACTTCCCAGGGGAGTCTGTTCCAGTGCCCAATCACCCTCTGCAGGAAGAACCTGTTTCTAATATCCAACCTAACCCTCCCCTGACACACCTTTGGGCCGCTCCCTCAGGTCCTGTCACTGGTCACCACAGAGATGAGATCAGTGCCTGCCCCTCCTCTTCCCCCCACAAAGAAGTTGTAACTGCACTGAGGTCTCCCCTCAGTCTCCTCTTCTCCAGCTGAACAGACCAAGTGACCTCAACCACATCTCACAAGGCTTCCCCTCAAGGCCATTCCCCACCTCCATTGCCCTCCTCTGGACATCTCCTAATAGCTTAATATCATTCCTATAAAGGAAAAACTACACACTGGACTTGAGGTGAGGGCACATCAGTGCAGAGCACAGTGGGACAGTCACCACCCCTGCCTGGCTGGCAGCGCTGTGCCTGATGCACCCCAGGACACACTCAGCAATCCTGCATTGTGACTTCATTTTGAAAGATTTTTAAAAATAAAGTACAACTTTTGATTATTAAATGTTACATTATATAGAAACAATAACTGCATTTGTAATTTAGGCAAAAAGATAGGAATTAGAATATTTTTAAGACAGCTGAACATTAATGAAGTCTCAGAAATGTTGGCAACTTTGCTAAGTTGATTCTAAATCTTCTTATTTACATAGGGAACAAAAAGTGTCCAATAAGGCCTAGCAGACATTAGTTTCTGAGTCAAAATGATTTGTGCTCCTAAATATCTTAGGTATTTTCACTGGCAAAAACTGTGCTGAAGGCTTTTAACTATGTTTTTCCTCTCAAGGAATAACAGAACTATTCTATTTTCTCTTAATTTCTGTCTCACATAATTCAATTAAGGTGGCACATGCAATCTCTCTCTCTAGAAACTTGTGCCTGGGTGCAAATAAAAACAGTCACAGTGGTGTAGCAAACTATCCAGGACTTGCTAAGGTTAGAAGGCAGACTAGGCCTAACTATCTATCTATCCTAAATGTACGTAAATATTGATGGTATGCTGGTTGACATTAGTTTTACTTGGGTCTGTTTGCACAACACTATGCTGTGTCACACAGACACAGATAATCAGCTTAGTTCTCTGCATTACATAAGTGCTGCTTTGTCATAGCAATAAAACCAGCTCCATTTTTTAGAATCTTCTTTTTAGGATATAAGAGTAAGGTACCATAAATCATTAAATACTGACAGTTGCTAACACATAATGAATAAATATTTTGGGAATTTCCCATTCAAAAGTCAACCTAAAGTGAATTATGTTTATCTAATGGACCAAGAGAGCAGTAAGTGTGAAAAAACTTTCCTGATTTGCAATGTTTTCTATGGATTTCTTTGGAATCAGATCTAAGTCTGATAACATATAATTCTGAATTTTCTTACTTAATAAGTTAAAATATTTTCATGAAAATGAACACCTACCTTAAATTCAAGTTAAGAATTAAGTAGGAAAAAACCACAAAATACCACCTGCCTCCTCCTTTCAGCCTGAAATTAAAGCACATCAATTTACAGGAATTACCTGTTTCTGTAATGGTCAATATTGAAGCTCTCTATTTTACATTTGATTTTTGTATAGACATCCTGCATATCCACTGAGGCACTGAGATCTTCTAATTCACTGACAACACAGACTTCTGCAATAGTAAAAGAAAATAAAAAATTATAGTTACTAATCTGAAACTTGCAGGATTTTAAGCAAGAACTATATCTTAGACGCTACATTTTGTAAATAGCATGATGCTACTTCTACATAGAGTTTTCTCGTAAAGTCCTTTTTGATTCAAATGTCACACAGGCAGGAACAACAAAAAAACCCCTAGAATCCAAACCTTTTCATACAAATGTGTAGAGAAACTCATATATAGGGGTTTTAGTTCAGGTGTTCATAGTATAATTCCTGAAAAAAATAGCAAAAAAATATGTGCCAAGATATTTATTCTGGATAGTTATATGGAGTTATCAGCATAACTAGTTATATGGAATTATTCTGGATGGTTATACTGGAGTTTTCTTTCTCTCATGTAATTAGGTTTTTAAAATCAAAGGTTCTTGGAAATTTGCTATAATCATTAGTGACCTTTCTATGAATAACAACTCTAATTGCTAAGCAGCAGTATTTATGGAATCTGAGTCCCTTTCAAACAATTACTGTCAGATGATAATCTAACTTTGGCGTCAAAGAAAAAAAGATTAGCTGTGTACCACATATATTTCTATTATCAACAAATTAGTCGAAACTTCTCTGCTGAACTCCATTTTAAACTTCCTGTGACTTTAAGGATTATACTATGATTATTATATTAAATTTAACTACATGTCTATACATGGAGATACATGAAATATATTACTAAACCATATCAAAATGAAACACGATTGCCTATATGCAGCACTCTTGAATATATTAACCAATTCATTTCCAATTTAGTATAATTATCTTTCCACATGGAGTAGGAATTTTATGCCAAAGAACAACACTGCAGTTGTTGCAAAGAGAATTAAATGCAGTAATCTAACTACAGCTTGTTGCTGTAGTTTAAAATACAGAACCAATCCATTTTTTTCTGCATTACAGTGTTCAGTAATGTCAGTGCAAGGTCTGAATAATTAATATTTTGCTGCAAAATAATGTATGGAATTTAAAACAGCACATTAGGGGGAAAAATGTTGAATACCTGTGCCATTATTTCTAGGATCAGGAGCAAACAATTTTATAGTAATTTTTGGCAGCATCCATTGCATCCATAGGCTGACACGTCCACTTGAGACTCCGATATTACTTGTTGTTTGTTCCAATGTAATGGAGTCTGAGAATGGAGAATCATCACCACCCTGAAGAGAATCACCCTAAGAAACAGAAACAATAGCTGAGGAAAAACAGTATTGCTGTTCTGCAGTCTGCTTCTTTCTTCAATCAAGACTGATGTAGATGCCCAAACTAAGAAAATACAGAGTCACCAATAGTATATTTGCATCAAATCATTTTTAATATCAGGAAAAAATAAAGTATTTTCCCTTTTTCTTTGGAAGAGATAATAGATGTTGGCGAAGACTGTATAGTAAAACTAAGGTTCCATGACAATTCCAGATGGCATAGCAAGCTTTCCCCATTAACTCTACACTAAAGAAGCAATATCATCAATGTAAAAACACAGGCTGATAGGAATATTTGGAGATGCAATAGGAAAAAGTATATGCAGGCTTGTGCATATCTGAAAGGCAAAGGAACAAAGAGGTACAAAGTGAAGAGCCATCCAGTAGGGCTGTGGCATCTATACTACATACATACTGGGTTTGGGTTACTCTTTCCCCTTCTATGTGCTTCCTTGTAATGGATTAGGAAAAAGATTTCAGAAAAGTTTTTTGTAAGAGTTGGAAATATTTTAGTTTCCACTTTCTAAATACTTCTGTTTATTTAAAAAACATGATTACTTGCAATATTCTTAAATATCCATCCAGTTTCCTTTTAAGTACCTCCACAGACAGTGACTCCACCACTTCCCTGGGCAGCCTATTCCAATGCCAAATCACTCTCTCTCTAAAGAACTTCTTCCTAATGTCTAATCTGAACCCCCCACTGGCACAGCTTAAGACGGTGCCCTCTTGTCCTACTGCTGGTTGCCTGGGAGAAGAGGACAACTCCCACTTGGGTACAACCTCCTTTCAGGCTGTTGTAGAGAGCAATAAGGTCTCCCCTGAGCCTTCTCTTCTCCAGGTTAACCCCAAATCCCTCAGCCGCTCCTTATAGGGCTTGTGCTCCAGGCCCTTCTCCATCCTTGTTGCCCTTTGGACATGCTCCAGCACCTCAATACCCTTTGTAAATTGAGGGGCCCAGAACTGGACACAGGACTCAAGGTGTGGCCTAACCAGGGCCATGTACAGGGAAAGAATCACTTCCCTGGTCCTGCTGGCCACACTATTCCTGATCCAGACCAGGATGCCACCTGGGCACACTGCCATCAATCAGAACCCCCACGTCCCTTTCTGCCTGGCTGCTCTCCAGCCATTCTGTCCCCAGCTGTAACACTGTTTTAGCCAAAGTGCAGGACTGGGTACCTATAATTGCTCATGAGCTTCTAGTGTTTACAGCATATTAAACTGATAGCAATTGACACATAAGTCACTGATGTCAACCAGAAGCTACTAAACACCCAGCAGCATCTTCACTTGCAACTCCATCATATGCTGCAAGTTTTTTTCATTCAATCACAAAAGAAAGGAACAAGGTCACTTAATGGATCAAGTCACTTTGATCCATTAAGATCAAGTTGTTTCTAAGATTTACAGACCAATAAATGCCCAGAGTCTTAATTTTCACTGAAGGTTTGAGCAACGTGTTTGAGATTTGTCTAATTACTAGCCAAGATTAT
This sequence comes from Serilophus lunatus, assembly GCA_013399895.1. Taxonomy (NCBI): domain Eukaryota; kingdom Metazoa; phylum Chordata; class Aves; order Passeriformes; family Eurylaimidae; genus Serilophus; species Serilophus lunatus. Next base: position 1,006,983 of record VXBA01001336.1, read on the forward strand.
TTCTATGCAGACATCCTGGAAATCATATCTACAGAGCAAGCATTGCAACTGGACTGAAACAATTTTATCCTGTCAAGAAAGAAGTGAGAATGCACTCACTTCAGCTTCAGATGTTCCAGGAAAACTTACTTTCAGCAGCAAAATTAAAAATCTGACAGTACTTGCCTCATTCTGCAGTCCAAGACTGGAGAATGTGAGTATGGAAATTCTGTTAGCAATCTATTCTCTGGACGGGTAGAATTTATCTCAAAGCAAATGACATAACTCATATGGAAGCATTTATGATGACAAATCACATTTTCAATCAACTCAGGCCTACAATTTAATTATAGGTTTTCTAAACTCTAAGATGACATAGAGAAAAACAGCAAAGGTACTTTATCTGTGTGCAGTAACCTTTACCCTTGAAAACTCAGTGATACTTATCAAAATTGGTAAGAAACCACCTATGTTGCAAACAGCTGACATAAAGAACTTACCATTCTTGGTACTCATTCATATAAGGAAGGGATACTAATGGAAGGAACTACTAAACACAAGACTAAATACAAGGCTTTAATACCTGGACCAGTTCAACAGATGTAATATGAAGTGCTAAAATGAATATAAGACTCCATCCACCTTCAGACTTAAGCTGCACCAGGGGAAATTTAGACTAGACATTAGAAAAAAATTCTTCACAGAAGTAGGGATTGGCCATTGGAATGGGCTGTCCAGGGAGGTGGTGGAGTCATCATCCCTGTAAGTGTTTAAAAAATAGACTGGATGTGCCACTTAGTGCCATGGTTTAGTTGATGAGGTGGTCTTAGATCAGAAGTTGAACTTGATGATCTCATAGGTCTTTTCTAACCTAGTTAATTCAGAGATTCAATTCCCTGTCGTGATGGTGGCTTCGCATTAATCAAAATGCATGAAAGAAAACAGATATATTTCTACTTATTTTTGCATTTCTTATATAAGGCATTATTGCTTTCAGCTCTGAACAGATTACCTGCAGGGCCATAGGTTACCATCTTTTGAAAAACTGTTAGACACCAAAGGTGCAGAAAGCATTTTCTCCCTGCCATGTTCTAATTGAGCTAACTTCTTTACACAATCCCAACTGAAATCTCTCTCCAAGTCAGACTTAGCATCACACTCTTGCTTTTATTGTTTGTTTTTCTTCCTTCTTCTGTTTTAGTCTCACATTGTCTGCAAATTTAGATTATGAAATGTAGCAAGGCCTATTTTTTGTGAGTATCTAATAATATTTAATGTCTACCACATGACAAGCAAAACATCTAATTTGAGGAACCTCCGATAGTTCATTTCACTTTAACTTTAAAGTATGAGCGGCATATTAGACACAGGGCATGCAAAAATAAAGGTGTGGAAGAACCTGCTAAATAACATGTTCAGGGGTTAACTCCTTTCTGCCCAACTGTGACTTGTATTCCCTATTTGCTTCTTCAGCAAAATCCTTCCTGCCTCTTGCCAGACCTTTTTGTCCAGAGACTCCTATCATTGAATACCATTTTCTAACCGTATCCTTCAAGAGATTTCCCACTTCACAAACAACTTGACTCTCTGCAGTGCCACTTAATTATCCTACAGTGCAGCACTGACAGCAACATGGTAGTACATATCTTTCCAACACTGTAAGCAAAACTCAAGTTTTGTTTTTAAAAGGATTTTGGAACCTGTCCTTAGAATGCAAAAGTATGGGGAAGCAGCCTTGGAGAGCACCAGGCTTGGAAGCTCCCCAGCATCTGAAAGGATTTAGGTAGAACAGTCACTTCTCCAGTGCTAATCATTGTTAGTCCTTATTGCTTCTCCTGAGATAGCAAGGTCTAATAATAAGACATAATCCAGGAAACAAAAACCACTCAGCTATTTTGCTGTCCTCTGATTATCCCTGTCAAGCCTCTTCCAACACTAGCCTGCCTCCCTTCCAACTAGGTACTCTGTCCACTTGTAAAGCTATAAAATGTAGGAGCATAAAATGTATCCTTCCAAAGCCAGGGAAAAACACACTACTTCAAAAATCCCATCTGCCTTTTTAATGAGTCTGTATTTGCCAAGTTCTCATTCTGCCATCAAAGCCCCAACCTATTTCATGACTCGCGATGTCATGCCATCTGAATGGCGTCAGTTCTGAGCCTTTCAATTTCTGTCAAAAAATTCATTCTTTTTGTTTCTTTTGCATAACTGATCCAAATGATTCTTTTCACACTCTGTCTTTCAGTAATTTTCCACACCTTCTTAATGCCTTTGAATGGTTGCCCTAAAAGATAATGCTTCTGTGTTGATGTTTCGTTGTCTTTGGTTTGACTGCTCTCTTCAAACCTCACATACTCTAGAGGGTGTGGAGTCAGCAGTGCTTTGGCCCTTCATCAGGGCAGCTCTGAAGGAGCCAGCCAAAGAGAATTTCCCTTCATTGAGATCTTCAGATGGATTTCACAAGGTATCGAGAAATAAAAGCCAATTAATGATTAAGAAAAGAGAAAAACAATACATATATAAACCCGAGAATATGTTTATTTGCAGTTCAAGACAAAGTTCAAACCAATACTGATGTTCTGTGGACCCATTTGCAGCTCTCTATTCTTTGCATCCTATAAAAAGCATTTATTTGTTGGGGTTTTTTGTTTTGATGTTTTGTTTGGGGTTTTTAATGGCTGAAAAATTTTTCAAGGTTTTTTTTTTGTAATTAAACATACTTAATTCTGCCAAACCATAACTTACAAATTGCGATGGAATGGGTGGGAATGAGAGACAGTCTCTTTCTCGTCTTCCATACACACCCTCAATTTCTCACTGAACACATTCCAAAATGGATTTTGTACGAAAATGAACTTTGTTCTAAAATTCTGGCAGGTCTCTACATTTCTGATAGTTAAAAAAGAAGAAAACAATAGTTGATTAAACTTAAAGCAGTACACTTAACAGCAACTATGTACTGCCACCATGGCAAGTTTTGCATTTTATAATTCAGTTCTATTATTTCCATAATTTAGTGTATTCAGCTGTTTCATGCATTTTGGTGGGTTTTTTTCCACAGAGAGCTGTTTTTACTTAGTGGTTTGAGTATATAGATAACTTAGTTCTCTAGAAAATTGAGGTTATAATTTTCCCACACTTCTTTAAGAGTATTTTTCTAAAGACACTCAATTATGCACTATGCTTCTCAGAGAATTTAAAAGCAGTAAATCCTGAATTTTAGGGAATGTAGTCCCTACGAGCTTCCAACATATTTTATCTATGAATTTTACTAAAAAACAGAGTTACAGGTACCAATCCAGATATATCATTAGAAACTGGACCTACAATTGCCAGAGGTTTGCAACTCATTCTACCACAGAGCATGCAAGTCCTAACCAGGGCCTCAACACACTTGGGCTTAGCTTTGCCCTGCAGTTCTGTACTCGAACTAGCGCGTTCCCACCCAGTATTCCAGATGACTTGCATGTACTATCCCTTGGACCAGGCCAGCATGTCACTGTAGCCAAAATCACAGGGAGCTGAGGCTTTCAGCAGTAACCTCTTGATGGCAGCCGTGGCAGCTGCAGAGTTTATCAAGAGACATCCGCAGCTGCTCAACACCCTATTCCTGTCAGAGGTTACTGCATCCACCCATCCCCTACTTCAACAGTTTAACATGAACATACTACCTACACTTTTTACTGACATTAAAACATGTGTAAACAGTTGAATTGGCCCATTCTCTTTCTCAGTGGTAGATGCTCATCTGAAGACAGGCATAACATGTTATATGGTTGTCCTTCGGGAGGCAAAAAAATGGAAGAGATTGGATTTCTTCTTAGCTTTCTGTTAATAGTACTGTAGCCACAACTGCTGGGCAGAGCCACAGGGCCTGAAAAACTGATGTCTGCAGTAGCTGACATCCTTTTCTTATTTTTTCCCCAAATAAGCTCAAATTTTTAGATTTTTTTTGCCATGAAAAACTAAGAAACTAAAGTGAGAAGAAAGACTGTGCTCGTTTGTCTCACAGAGTTTCAATTTTCATTTTGGATTTTCAGCACCCAGCATGGTATTGTTAAATACTTTATGCATTAATTTTCTGCTCTCTTTCCAGATCTACTGAAAAATCAAGCCAGAGTCAGAAACCCTGAACTATTTTCCCACAACTTCTCATGCCAAGTCCTAAAATATACAATTTAATTCTTTTACCAATTGTTGCAAATTGACCAATATACTGAGTTTATTTTCCTAACAGAATTTATCTTTGTTCATCAGGAAGATCCAAACATATGAGGCCTTCATCCTTGGCCTGCCTAAAGCTCAGGGATGATCACAGTTTGGCCACACTAATGCTATGCCTTATCAAAATAACTCTTGCGTTCTTGCTCAATCACTGAGTTTCCCCAGGGACTAAACACTTCTACCACTGTTTGTACTTAAGTAAACAGTAACAAGTGGCCTGTTGTAGTCTGTACTACCTTTGCTTTTGCGGTTCCAAAGCAGGGATGGTAAATATGATTAACTGTTTCCAGCCCTTCAGTATTTAGGCCACTCATTCATGTCTCCCTGTTCTACCACCACCCAGGCTAGAAGTCAGTAAGCTAGATAACATTATCCACATCAGACTGTGGTGCTCACCATCAAGTTGTCAGCAAGAAAAGATTTAATACAGCTTAAAATACAAATCATTCGCAGATCACATAAACAAATGACTTTTTTCCTTGCTATTTCATATAAACAGTTGCGTGAGCTGTGCTTTCTTCTGACTCATTTATAGCAAGTCCATTGCAGCTGAAAGAAGCTTTAAAAATAATCATGTGTGTTCAACAGAACAAAACACATTAACTATAAAATTTCTCAACAAAATCCCATAGCTATTCTAGTATTTTCGTTTGACAGACTTCAAGACTCAAAAAAAAAAATATTACTTAATTACTCTACATACTACTTTGCTACTTATCAGCAATAATGGCTATACAACATACAATAGCTACAAGGCAAAACTGTGGTGGATGCACTTCATTTGTATATATTCATACTTCTATTTCATTTAAAACATTACTGTTACTATAGTCTAAAAACAAGTTAGAATTTACAAATATAGGATGATATTTTCAAAATCAAACCACATGGACCTGGATTTGCTCCCACTGATTTCTCTGTGACTAACATTAGGCCAATATTAAGTACCTTTAAATTTTTAAAGCCCAAAATATGCATCAATAAGTAATCAATACTAGCATTTTAGAAAATATAAAGATGCTAAGTAAACAGAATCTAAAGAGATTAAAAGTATTTTTGTATTTATCTGAGTATTTGCAAGTTGTTTACAGATCTGCTAGTATCGAGATAGTAATTGAGCAAGGTTTTGTTGGTTTTAGGTCTCCTGGACATTGAATCCCTGTACTCTAACTGCCTCATCTGCTTTTGTTGCTCTCTTGATGGAATTCAGAGTCTGTGGGGAAGGAAAGGTGGTGTACTGTTCCAACCACCAGCAACACCGCAGACAGGGATAAATCAGACTCAGGAGAACAATGGAATTCTGCTCCAGTGTTCTCAGCTGCCTCCACCCATTCACTGAAAGCATGCCTTTTTCAGCCATCCTCAGCTTCCATGTAGTATCTTCTCAGTTCGTTAACTTTACTGACATATCAGTTCCTATAACCACTATTTCTATGAGATCGTAAAGATAATTTCTGGCTTCCTGTCTCCAAACACCACCTATCCCTTCCCATCGTTCAGCTTCTCTACACCAGTCTCCGAAGAGTACTTGAAGAATTCCATAACAGAATAATCTGACAAGCGTTAGCTTACTCTGCATCTCCTACTCTGTTTCTACACTTTTTGAAATGAAAATTAGCTCATTAGCTCATGAAAATGGTACCTGGAAAAATACTCAGCCCTCAATTATACTTTTGTGCAAGATAATTCAATTTGGATTTTAAAATACTTGTGTGGATTTCATCAGTTAGGGTCTTGTGAACAAACAGGTTATCCAGATAAAAAGTCTTATATACAACAATCCATACTTGGATAGACTGTGGAGGACTACATCTTCACCCAGAATTGAAACTTGTCCTCAATGATAATTGCATGATGTAACAGACTGACATCTGCAGCCTATTAGGCAACTTGACAGGTATAACTAGCTGTTGTACTTCACAGGAGACAAAACGATTTAAAAAACCTCTCTACATTTCTTGTCTACAAGGCCTGTCAACTTATTTTGCTACTTTTGAGGCAGAGGTCTATAGCTGTCTGTACAGATGCATCTGTAGTGGGGTTCTGTGCATCTTTTAACATACTAAGGAGGCAAAAGAGCACTCCAAGCTGCTCTCCATCATTTACCAACAGTCCTGGCTCACCAGGGAAGTCTCAGATGACTGGAAGTTGGCCAGTGTAACAGCAATCCACAACAAGGGCCAGAAGGAAGATCTGGGAAACTACAAGCCTGTCAGCCTGACCTCAGTGCCCAGCGAAGTTTTGGAACAGATCTTCTTGAGTGCAATCACGCAGCCCCTACAGGATGGATGGGGGATTAGACCCAGATAGAATAGATTTAGAGGGGCAGGTCCTGCCTGACCAACCTGACCTCTTTCTATGACCAGGTGACCCACCTGGGGGATGAGGGAAAGGCTGTGGATGTAGACTACCTGGACTTCAGCAAAGCCTTTGACACCATCTCCCACAGCACACTCCTGGCAAAGCGGGCAGTCCACAGCTTGGACAGGAGCACTCTCTGCTGGATTAAGAACTGGCTGGACGGCTGGGCCGATGGCGGTGAACGGTGCTGCATCCAGCTGCCAGCCAGTCACCAGTGGTGTCCCCCAGGGATCAGTGTTGGGCCCAGTCCTGTTTAATATCTTTACTGATGATCAGGATGAGGGGATTGAGTCCGCCATTAGCAAATCTGCAGATGACACCAAGCTGGGGGAGAAGTGTTGAACTGCTGGAGGGCAGGAGGGCTCTGCAGAGGGACCTTAGCAGGCTGGGTAGATGGGCTGAATCCAACAACACAAAGTTCAACAAGACCGAGTGCTGAGTCCTACACTTTGGCCAAAACAACCCCCTGCAGCGCTACAGCTGGGGACAGTATGGCTGGAGAGCAGCCAGGCAAAAAGGGACCTGGGAGTCCTGGTTGACAGCAGTGTGCCCAGGTGGCCAAGAAGGCCGATGGCATCCTGGTCTGGATCAGGAATAGTGTGGCCAGCAGGACCAGGGAAGTGATTCTTTCCCTGTACATGGCCCTGGTTAGGCCACACCTTGAGTCCTGTGTCCAGTTCTGGGCCCCTCAATTTACAAAGGGTATTGAGGTGCTGGAGCATGTCCAAAGGGCAACAAGGATGGAGAAGGGCCTGGAGCACAAGCCCTATAAGGAGCGGCTGAGGGATTTGGGGTTAACCTGGAGAAGAGAAGGCTCAGGGGAGACCTTATTGCTCTCTACAACAGCCTGAAAGGAGGTTGTACCCAAGTGAGGGTTGTCCTCTTCTCCCGGCAGGAGGACAGGAGGGCACAGTCTCCTAATGACAGTTGCCTCCTCTGTGTGTGCATGATGCATACGAAAAGTAATCATTAACAATCACCATTTAATTTTCTCCAAACCTAGGAATTAATATAAACTATACATAGAGTTAAACCAACCCTGGCCAAATGCTGAATATTCAATTGCATTCAAAATTCAAATTGTTGTGTATCTGCCTGTGTTCAAGAACTGTTCTTTTAGGTACTTCTAAAATTTTTGTGCTTATCCTGAGACTGAAACCCAGTTTCTCAGAACAGTCTCCTCACATTCTAACAGATTTGTGTTAAGAACAAAGCATTTTATACATGTGATATACCACTGGTATACCTTCAACAAACAAGTTCAAGTCATTATTCTAACTAGTAACCCTGACAGCGGCACTAAGAAAATCACAAATACTAAGCCTATGCAGTTGCACAGCCTCCTGTGACTACCCACTCTACTACGTACCAGCTACTGGTGAGTGACAACTAATGATACTCATGGATGAAGTTTTAACACTGTATTCATGCTGATAATGAATTAGCCTCCTTTTCTCAATATGGCAGAGAAGCAAAACTCCTTCAAATGCTTCACAATAATACTTTACAGTCTTAGGCACACACAGAGATTATGATCAGGTACCAGATTGCTCCAGGCAGTTACAAAGTGCTGTAAATTAAGGAAGCAGAAATACATAAAAATCAAGCAGCCAATCATATATTTGAAGGTGCATACCCAAACGTTCGCGTGACAGAGTTACAAAAATCACTTTTTAGACACAGACAGCTGAGAGAGGGGAAGGAACTGAGCTTCAGAAGTAATTAACAGATGCAGCGTGACAACGGCTGGACGGATATGGGCAGGAGCACACAGCCAGATGCAACACCAGCCTTGGAAGCCTTTACAGCCCCTGTACCTCTCCTGATTGTCAATATATTCCACACACAGCAGTTCTCCACTATCCCAGGCATCATAGTGACTGGCTTCAATGTGACAGGCTGAATGCTGATGCGACTTGGATTAATTCACAAGCAGCAGAGTATCACAGGTACTTTCAAAACAACATTTATTAGTCTGATAATTCTGAACACACTAATCATAATTTTCTGACATGAGATAATATGAGCTCACTTTAAAGGGAAACAATACAGACAAATAATAAATATAGGAGCAATTCAGTGAATTCTTTTTTTTTCATTTTCTCTTCTCCCTCTTTTCACCAAAATAACTAATGAAGTATTCTTTATTAGTTTATTGAGGCAAAGTTACTTTCCATCTGGACTCTACTGCTCTTTCTGATTCTTACCTCTTTGCATACCACCACACTTTGTTGGTCAGAACTCATATGACACATTTTTTTAACAAATAAAATACCTCTGTAGTGGTCCCAATGTCGGCAGATGGGCTGTATGTGCTGGTATCTGGTGGAGCAGTACCAACACTACTTTTAACTGGAGAGCTAGGAGGAGCAGGTCCTGTCATGGTTTCAGTATAGACAGAACATTGATATAGAACTCCTTTCCTCTGAATTTTATTCCAAACTTTACTTGTGATCTCAGCTAGCTCATACAGAAGCTGGACCTAAAGGAAAAAATAAAAATTTTAACATGAAGATTTTCTTAATGAGATGAAGGAAAACTGAACTTATCAACATTTATAATGTTCTGATAAGCAACTACACTGCAAATAAAATAATTAACATCAGTTACAGTATAGAGATTTTGATAAAAATAATCTGTGCTGTATGTAAACATAGAGTACATAGCTCAAAAACATAAACAAGAACACGGTTTTATACAAAATTTTAATAATATCTCTTTCAACAATTAAACAAAGGTACTTTATCATGTATTTCATGTGTATAGATACTGTCTCTACGAAAAGGCAAATACGTAAACTTTGTAAAACATTTTAAAATACTTTAAAAATAATGATTGCATGCAGCATGTGAAATTGTTCTGGTTTTGGAAGAATATGCACTATCAAACTCAATAGTCTCTTGGCACATGTCATTCCAATATTCAGAAACACACTGTTAAATTGCACACTGTTTGACTCAGTTCTAAGATATTTACATAAGTTTTTGTAAATAGGCAATAAATTATGGAATTTGTATGACAATATACTGCAATACACTGTATAAAAGAAGCTCAGAGAAAACTGCAAACAATATACAAGCAGATTCACAGCTGGATACCATACCCAACTTGCCATTATAAAAAATTGGAATTCTCATATTTATAAGAACTTTAAGCCTCAGGACACTTCTACTCCATGAAGCTGGCTTCTTATGTGGGCAGAACAGATGCAGAAAAACACTGTTGTCAATCTACATTTGATACAAAACAGTACTTGTTTTTGTGCATGAGAGTGTGTGATGAAGTCTCAAAGTACATGCTGCAGTCCTTTCTTAAGAGGTGAAGTGCTGGAATTTTATAAAAAACCTTCTTAATTCATCTTGGATTTTCTTTTGAAGTTTCAAGGCTTCTACAGAGCAGGTCATATAATCTTTAGACAGAATTTTTCCTTAAAGGAGGTAAACTTCCCAGTACATTTTTCATCTTCATATACAGAGCAATCTACAGACAGACAACAACTCTGGCTGTGACAAAAAGCTTTTTCAGTTTTGCTTTAAAATATCTTGTGTCTGTAGCACTTGGATATGTACTGGTAACCTTTAAATTACCAAATTCAAATTTCTAAGTTTTCCTGAATCTTTTCCATGCAATGCAGGAAGATAACAAATAACTTCCATGCGATTGATTGACTAATATAACATTAACTGGTGTTGATGCTTTGCTGGCAAAAGTGCTGCTAGAAATTTTATAGGCAGACACCCAAATCATCCACGCTTTCAACTTTCCCTGTCCCAATTTTTTTTTCAAGAATCCAAACAATAATTTAAGCGGTACTAATCTTAATGAAGCAGGACCTTCAGAAAATGATTTATCATACTGTTTATAAAGACAAAAAGTAATGAAAAAAAAGGAATCTGTGTTTATGTATATGCTCATATAACAAGGTAAAGAGGTCTGTCATCAGTTAATCCAGCACCGAGGGGTTTAGATCTTACTGGGGTTGCAGTAGTCATACTCATTAAAGTTAATAATTAATTATATTGTCAGGGAGATTTTTTTTAAATTGTTCAGGCCGCAATCTTTGCAGTCATTCTGAAACATTGGCTATTTAAAACAGCAGTAGCCATGTCTGAACATCACCAGCAACCAGACAGCGAAGTAGTGTGACCTAAATACTCTATCCTGCTCTGAAACTAGAGTCAAAATAAGGCACACGTTGATTAGAGGGAGATGATTTTCAAGGAGATTGTTTAGGAGTACAAAATACAAAGAATCCTCACACTGAAACCTCACTAAAACACAAAAGATGGCACATGTCTACATGTAAATTTCAAAACTTCGGATAAAATTGCATCTTTGGTTATCTTTAGCACACTTTATTTTATTCCCTTGGTGGTTAGTATTTAAAATGGAAGAATTTCCTACTCATGTTGGTTGCACTTTTTCAAATGAGTAGTCTCAGAATTTTGAAAATCCATTTCTGATTGTATTAGAAGGGCTAATATAACTGTAAGGCTTCTCTCCTTTGTAAGTATTTTTGAGCATAACAGTTAATACATAATAATTATATTTAGAACACACTGTTCAAGAGAAGAAAAATTGTAGGACAAAAATAAGGATAACTCTGCCAGTATTTGCTAAAAACAGCTTCCCCCTCTCAGTGCTTCCATTCCCTCCCCATCAAAACCACACAACTCAATAAGCCCCCACTGACTACTTGGCAAAATCTGTAAAGCTCAATATGTTACAGTGTTTTATATTTTAAAAATAACACATTACTACAAAATAGCTACAACCAAAGACAATATCCAGGCAATTTTGCACACTGGAAGTATCTATTGACTTTATGACCATTAGAAAATGGTTTCATACTAAATCATAATAGTCATATAAATAAAATACTTCACTTTTGCTACCTTTTAACAAATTCACCAAACATCACCTACTTCTAAGGCTGTCATCTATAGACAAAATACAGCCCATCATTTAAGGAATCAAATTTCACAGTTTCACTTCTGTGAATTTATAACTATCAAATGCTGTTTATGTAACTATATTTTTCATCTTCTGTTCTTCAACATCTGGTTAAAGAAGACTGATGGCTTTTTCTTTCCCCTTTTGCAAAACTAAAGCAGAAAGGATATATGAGGCACATGTAAAGGAGAAAAGACTGTTCAAGAACCTTCAGTAAACCAAATTTGTCTGCATCCTTTTGGTCATTAGAATACTTCAATAAATTAGTTACATGACAGTGTACAAGGACATCCTTTAAGACAAAATTTGGTCTAATATTCCACTGTACAACTTCATTCTAACATTTCAATATGCTCATGATATGATTTATATGTAGGTTACGGTTTAAATTTTTAGAACAACTATTTTCTTACAGTTTGCAAAACAAATTACTTAGTTACATTTTATTGGAATGCTTGACAAAATACTCTTCTCTTTCATTTTCTTTTTAATTCACAACTCAAATTTAGAGAAGGCTTGGACTCATAAGAACATCATTCCATGTTTAATATTATTAATAAAAAATGTACTCACTTTGGAATTACAGCAAAATTTGCCCAGGTCCATAAAATAAAGGGTTGTTAGGGTTTGGGGGGTGTCGGAACCCTAGCAAGGGTGCACTTTCTGAAAAAAATCTAAGTACACCTTTGCCTCTAAATAAACACAAATGAGGAGGTAACTTTTGTTTGCATATATTCATCTGGGTTTTTTTCCCCCTTTACTATTGCATATCATTGTTTGCTTAAAAATATTATGTTTGGAGAAATGTTAGTTCTATGAAAATGTAGTAAAAAATTACATTTTACCACTTCAATATATGAATCCACAGTGACAGCAGATCAGCAACATAGCATTTAATAGTACAACTGCAATTCATTTCACTCCATCAGCCAAAAGATGCATTTATACTACAGCTACTACATATGAAGAAGAGTTTAAAATATAAAACCTGTAAGAGTTTCAAAGTAAATCTCAAACTAAGCACCGTGATCTTGGTGGCTTGGTTAAAAAAAAAAAAAATTAAGATCGAGACCTTCTTCATGAAAATGCAGAGCAATTGTACTTAAATCAAGTTATTTTTAATTTCCTTTCACAAATCAATTAGAGGTACCAACCTGGGGGTTGGAGCATTTTATTTCAAGGGACTCAAGGTCGACATGGAGGCAGACAACAAACGAGTGCCTGGATTCTGGCCCAGAAGCAAGCAGTTTCTGTGAAGTCACAGCTAAAGTGGAAGTACAGCCCATTGGTTCCACTAAATTAAGCGTCATCTGTTGTCCAAGAAGAGTGTATATACTGAAATGATGCAGACTAACTGTCCATGGAAAAGCGTCACCTAATCATTAAAAAGAAGGGAAAACAGTTAACAGCTGCTTAATAAAAACCAGGCTATTAATTTCACACAACTCAGTAAAGGCCTTATTTTAAACCATCTTAAAAGTCAGCAAGTGCAGTCAATAATCATTAAACTGATCCCAAACTCTCAGAATATAATTCAACCATCAATTACATTATATATCTCAAAATCCAAACAACAGCAATAATTTTTTTACAGCTTTTTAAAAATTGAAATCCTTTGGGAATTTTAGCCTCAAACTGTGAAAAAATGTACAGCATAGTACTGAAGGAAGTCTTTTTTGTTTCATATGATTTTTCTCAAACAAGAATATCCAGAAATCACCCTCTGCTCATTTCAGCATATGGATGCAATTTAGGGGCAGTTCCTTCTATTAGATACTTATATGTATTTACAGTTTTTAACACTGGAAAAGCAGATTTCTTTCTCCACAAATCTACAGCTTGCATCTCAACACAGTGGTGCCACAGTGTGAAGCCTATTCCCGATGCACTGTGCAGGTGAGACTGATCATAGCACAGCTCTTCCCACTGCCTTCACTTAACTTCTTAGGAACAGAATAGTGATGAATTTTTTTTAAAAAAATTGTTATAGATATCCAATTAGTGCTTCATTTCTTATACTTAGGAGTAAGCCTACCCAACCTGGCATCCTACCATGAATCATTATCAAAGATAATCAGCAAGGGAGTTTGCAGCGTACAGATGACCAAAAAAACGCCTCCAGCCACAACCATTTTTCTTTTGAGTCAATACATTGAAAAGTTTCCAAAGCAGGACCACAGATAGAATTATTTGGATAGTTCTTTAACTAACAGGAACTCTCTTTAGTGAAGGAAAATATTCAACAGCCAGAGTTGAAAGGAACTGAGAACACAGATTACAGAACAGATTACAGAAGGGACTGGAGCACATGCCCGCCGAAGAGCGGCTGAGGGAGCTGAGGTTGTTCAGCCTGGAGAAGAGGAGGCTTAGGGGTGATCTCATTGCTCTCTACAACTCCCTGAAAGGAGGTTGTAGCCAGGTGGGAGTCAGTCTCTTCTCCCAGGCAACCTGTGACAGAATAAGAAGACACAGTCTCAATCTGCATCAGGGGAAGTTTAGGCTGGATGTCAGGAAAAAAATTTTCACAGAAAGAATGATTGGCCATTGGAATGGGCTGTCGTGGAAGGTGGTGGAGATGCCATTCCTGGAAGTGTTTAAAAGGAGACTGGATGAGGCACTTAGTGTTGGTAATAGGTTGGACTTGATGATCTCAACCTAGTTAATTCTGTGATTGTGATTCTATGACCCTGAAACATAATCCCCTTGGTAGACTGACCCTACCTGGCTGTCAAGAACGCACTGTTATCACTCCCCTTACTTAGCTGGACTAGGGAGAGAAAAATATAACAAAAGGCTTGCAGGTTGAGGTACAGACAGGAAGAGATGACTCACCTGTTATTGTCACAGACAGAACAGACTTGAGTTGGGAAGGTTAATTTATTGCTAGTTAACATCAGAGAAGGGAAATAAGAACAAATCCCTGCACCCCTCCTCTCTTCCTAGGCTTAAGTTCATTCCCCAATTCTCTATCTTCTCCCTGCTGAGTGGTGCAGGAGAACAGGGAATGGGGGTTGTGGCCGAGTTCATCACATGTTTTTGCTGCTTCTTCTTGACACTCTTCCCCTGCTCCAGCATGGACTCCCTCCCATGGGAGATAGTCCTCAAATTTATTTCTTTCACATATGCTCACTCCTCTCTCCCAGTTACTGGGGCACAGCAGTGTTTTTTTTCCTTATATACATTATCCAGAGGTGCTACCACCATCGCTGATGGACTCAGCCTTGATCAGCAGTGGGTCCATATGGAGCCGGCTGGAATTGGCTCTGTTGAATGTGTGGAAAGCTTCTGGCATGTTCTCACAGAAGCCAGCCTTGCAGTCCACCCTGCTACCAAAATCTTGCCAATAAAATCTCACATATAAAAACCAGGCCCAGGGAAAAAAAATTAGGCTTTGGGAGAAACACTGAAACAAAACCTAAAGAATGCTGGGAAGAAGTAAGGGAAATGAGTCAATGAAAGGTATGTGGGCAATCCTCATTTTATCTCAAAAAGACGTGGGTTTTTGCTCTTCAGAAGTATAAAACCATATTTCAAGGGGCTTTGTATTTTCTGTTTTGTTTCCTTTACAGAAAGTCTTCACTCCATTTTATCAGATCTCCTGCTGAGGAAGTCGGGCCTTTTTGTTGCAATGTAAATAACAGAGAGTCTGTGCCCAGCACGGGAATTTTCAATCCACCAAGAGAAACTGCCTGTCTTAATAAAAAGTAACATAAAAGCACCTGGATGCAGGTCTCAGATCCAAACACAGCAGATTGGTGAGCAACCACAACCCTCCATCTTGCCTGAAAGAGTCTTCATCTCTGTACAGAGAACCTTCTAGAGGAACAGAAGGAGAAAAGTTCTCCTTCCCATATGAAAATTCAGGAAGTTATTTGATATGAGGTTTTATTTTTCAAGATTTGGACCTGATGTCATAGATAAGAAGAGTTCAAATTAAACTAATACCCCAGAAGCATGGGAGTGAGTCTTGAGAATTAGAGGAGAAAATGGTGGACAAATACAAATGTACTCTGGAATGGGCCCCTTGGAGTCTCACAGGACAATAAAATACTTAAACCAGTGTTTTTAAACAACATATGAATGTATTTGCTCCCTGGTGTGGCCTACAGTGAATACTGTCCTGCTGAGAAATCACAACACTAAGAAATAGCACAAACTGTTAACTGTGATTATTTAAAGAAATTAGAAGAGTTTTGAAATTAAAATAAAGCTGGATTCCAACATCTTTTACCGTATTATTTTAGTAAGGCTTCTATTGTGTCTTCCACAGGTGGCATCGGCAGTACATTTCTATGGTCAGGAGTATATATATTAGAAAAGTCTGTGTGTCTCATCTTAAGAACGAACTAAAAACTTCGGTAGTTTATTTTGAAGCTATTACATGCTGAAGAATTCAGCTCAAAGTAACTTGAAAATATTTTGGAAAGTTTTCAGATTACAAGTTTTGAAGCAGTTAATTTGTGTTTTGTCCCAAGTTCAGTCAGCCAAGAAATACAAAATATTAATTGTAATAGATGTAAAAAAACTCAAATGCGAAGTCAAGTCTAATGATATGTTTCTAATTGCTACATATGAACTTTGTTTTTCTCTATGACCACCATAGTTCATATGGATTAGAAAGAATATCTAATGCAAAAAAAGAATGTTAGCTGTACTAGTCTGCATACATTATCTACCAGAAAAGTAAGACACCAATCAAATTATATCATCGTACAGAAACAGTGTGTTGAAAAAGCATTGTACTAAAGATGCCGTGACTTTACAACTTTAAAATTCCTCCTAACATTATCAATTACCTTTTCTTCAGCTCCATATACATAGTGTGCCTATTCTAACATTATTCTGGAACTGTCCACCTGATAAATCCTTGTTTTGTTGTTTGTACATATGTCTTTATTAGTTTTTTAAAAACCTGTACTTGGATTAATTTGCAAATTTGTTCTATGAAACTATTAAAAATATAATTCAAAGGGTCTAAACATCAAAAGCAACATTGCTTATAGGATTTTTCCATAATTTCAAGAATGATTTACAGGTAGGAAGGAAAAGTCAGTGCTACACTTTTATACCACACAGATATTTTCTTTACATCTAAACTTCCCATTCATGTATACTATTATATAGTATTATATACTATTATTTTGTCACCTAATTGATGAGACTCTTTTAATCTGAAACATTATAAGTAAACTTGGCATTGGCTTCAGTGGATCCAGAGCACACCCCACATCTCTAAAACATACACATTAAAGACTCCTGCAACAATCAAAGATTCTGGTTAATTCTTGATCTATGGCTATCATAAATATGTACTTTTAATTTCTTAGAGCATCATCACTGATTTATATATTTTAAAATTTATTTGTTAAGCTAATTCAACTGCTTTTTCAACTTCTTAAATTTTTATATACCACTTTCATATATTTGGCAGTTGACTGACCCAAGCATCAGACAATTTTCAAAGAACTGGCATTTATCATTTATCTGCTATTTTCAGTTGTTTAACAAGACTCCCTTCTTACAAAATGTTTGAGTTATTTTTTCAAGCACTTTCTCTAGTACTTATTGAAGCACTTTGTTTCTTTGCTAGAGTTAATTGCTAATGCTTATAATAAGACTTCCCATAGGCATGACATAAAATATTGATAAATGTACTTAACTACTAATAATTCTTATGTGTTTGCTCTCATTTTTATATGGCACTTCTCTTTATTTTAAAAACCAGGTTGCAGAACCAGCAGTTGTATACAATGTCATGCACAGAATGTTGGCAGTTCTACAAAAGAAGAAATTTTGTTTGTTTAAAATTAGTAATGGTAGGAGAGAAACCATGAAAGCTTTACCATGCCAGTGTTCTGGAATCTATTCCCAGACTTGCTAATGGTATCCTTTGGAATCTTCAAAAAGCATCCTGACTTCTCTGTCCTCATTTCCCTTTCTGTATTCACATAGGGTCTTTACATGGATTTCCAATGCACTCATTCTTATGTGACATGCAAACTTTAAAGAAAAAAGATGCTGCAATTGCTACGTGTTATGTCACTTATACTTCTTCCTAGTCATGGAGCAGGGAAGCAGTTGTATGGCTGCAGAACCTCAGGTTCTCAAATGTGAGAAATAATTCTATGAGGACGATACCATAACAGATACATTGAGTACAGTAATTAACATGTTTTACAGATGGTGACGTTGAACATAAACTCAAACTGAAAGAGGGTAGATTTAAATCAGATACAAGAAAGAAATTATTCACTATGAGGGTAGTAAGACACTGGAACAAGTTGCCCAGAGAAGTTGTGGATGCCCCATCCCTGTAAGTGTTCAAGGCCAGGTTGGATGGTGCCCTGGGCAATCTGGTCTCATGGAATGTGTCCCTGCCCATGGCACGGGATCTGGGACTAGGTGATCTTTAAGGTCCCTTCCAACACAGAATACTCTATGAAAAGGCACGTTATTTTAATGTCAGATACCCAAAGCAAAATTTTAGTTCCCTTCATGTGTTCAATTTATTTTCCTATTATAAGAGTTTAAATTTTTGGAAGACAACTTAGCAGTTCAGAAATCCTCATCATAACAACATAGTTTGTTCAGCTACATTTACCACATTTTATCTTATCACTATACACTGTGACTTACAGTTTGTACAGATGATTTATCAAGTATGTGAATTTGGATGCACATGGAAAATCACAACTCACTCTAAGCACTTCTCTAAACATTTCAGTCTTGATCAAACTGAGTTTCTAAGTATTTAATTTCTTCTTATTAACTATTTTTCTTGAAGAGCAGCTACAAATAGGAAAGAGGTCCTGCTCTTCACAAGATGCCAAAACAGAGAGACAGGCCAGGGGGCAACAGGTAAAAGTTGCACTGGGAGAGGTTTCATCTTCATATATAAAAGTATTTGCAGTGAAAACAATCAGGCTTTCAAGAAGTGATCGAGCAGGGTGTTGGATAATCTCATCTTGGGTCCCCTTTGCCATGAAAGTTTGGACCAGATGATCACTCAAGGCCATTTCCAACCTGGCCTTCCATGATTTATGGTTTTATTTTAATATTCTCAGTGAATACTGCCTCATGGATCTTCATCTGATTAATTTGCACCATAAAGATAATACTTAATGTAATTCAATATCTTACTTAGTTGTATTTATTATTCAACAGAAGTTCAAAGGAATATTTCATTCTTTACATTGATAAATCCATTTAAGGGTCACATAGTTACTCAGTATGACCGAGTTACATTATGTTTTTGAATTCAAGTACTGAACTTTTAAATGTCCTTTTAAGCATTCCTACAAACTACAATTACCTCCAAGAAATTTATCAAAATGGAAAGACCCAATTGTGGGATATTGGATAAGCTATTTTTACAGTATGTTGACATTTTGAGGTCAATAAGTATCAGTGAGTGGGCTGAAATATCCCCAAATGAGAGTACGACTAAGCTCCCTTTTCCTCCTTTTTTAGTTTTTCATGTAATAAGAAAAATACATAAGTGAGAACACAGCTTTCTTAAAAGTAACAAAGTATCCTTGTGAACAAGCCTTTTACTTGCATCTTTTTTATAAAAGATGGAATGATTCAAAAATAGTTCCCATGAAAAGCAAGGTTCAATAAATATAATTTCAGAGAGATGGCAACATGTTTTAAGAATGATGGTATGTCCCTGAACTCTTGTTCAAAGACAGAAGGCAAATTAACAGACTCTCACAATAAAAGCAAAAATTTACTTATACAGGGAAAGAAACAAAGAAGGTGATTTTAAAGCTTTCCAAAAAAGATTTAATAATCTGTTTAAGAGGGAGTTTTGGCATGGGAGAAGGCAACAACTCTATTAGAGAATCAAAAATATCTAGATTGTGAGAACTTCTGTTTGGCATTATTCCCAGAGCAGAAAGCCACACACAAATAAATTCCTTACTATAAGCTTTAACCCAAACAGGGGGATTCTTTTCTCTCACTGGGATCTTTCCTTCAAATCTCGGTCTGACAAAATTCAAATGACTCCTTACTTTCATAAATGATTTAAATTACATCATCAGTTTAAGTAAAACAAAAGACTTTGGTTAAATTTACCTTCTATATGTCACTATGATTAGCAAATTAGATCATTCCTACTGAAAGATATTAGGAAAAACAGATATACCTTTCTCTCCCTCTTTTTTTACCTTTTTTATTTTGATATGGCAGCATCTCTAATATTACTTTCAATATTAAGAAGTATACTAATTTCTGCTGTCATGAGTTAAGCAAAAATACAGAAAGGAAAAGAGTCCAATAAAGGGAGGAGAAACACAGTGTTATAAATCCAAAGAGATTTTAGATGGCAGGAGCATGACTAGCTCTTGAATGTGCTTTTGACTTAAATTTTCACAGCATAGCCTTTAAATTTTTTATGTTTCAGGAACAAGTACACAGAAAACAAGAATTTTCCCAGTAAATGCTGTCATAAACTCAATGGAACAATTGCTGCATCTCCCTCTCCTCATCTTAGAATGAATATACAAAACAGCAACAATTCTTTCTAAATAACATAGTTGGAGAATACAATAATCAACTAAATATACAATGATGCACTGTTATTTTGGGGATAGATTTAATTTTCTTCATAGTAGTGGTTATGGTGCTGTTTTGGATTTGTGCTGAAACCTGTTGATAACATGAGGATATTTAGTTATTTCTGAACAGTGCCTCCAAAGTGTTCAGGTGTTTTATGCTTCTCATACTGCTCCATCAACAAGTAAACTGGGGATGCACAAGAACTTGGGAGGGGACACAGCCAGGACAGCTGACCCCAACTAACTAAAGAAACCCAACAAGCAGAAAGGCAGGAGGACCTGCCTACTGAAAGGAAAATAATGAATTAATTAATTATTTTGCTTTGCTTGAAGCTGCAGCTTTTGCTTTGCCTATTAAACTTTATCTCAATGCTTCAGTCTTCTCAATTTTACCCTTCTGATTTTCTCCTCCATCCAACCCGGGGGGGAGGGGTGAGTGAGTGGCTGTGTGAGGCTAGAGCTTCTGGCTGGGGTTAAACCACAAACATTGGCATTTCCATGAAATTTAAAACGTGGTACAAGACTAGCTCTCATGGAAGTCATTAAAATTAACCTGGAAAACAAGGCTCAAGACTGTTATGGATATTTGTCTCACCCATTTCCAGTACACAATTTTTCATATGACTGTATGTAGAAAAAGATTTGTACATCAGGATTTCTTCGGAACACTGTGGCAAGTTCATTTACCAGTTAATTTTTTACAATTTCTAATGGCTGTATTAAAAAAACCCCAACAAATGAAATATTGAACATGCGCAGCTTGTTTTCACTCGCTAGATCCTTTGCAGTTTACATGTGCGGAATGTTAAAAGGTGATTTTACCTTCAAGCTGGTCTACAATTCAATCCCCTAACAAATACTAGCTTTTCAAGTAAGAACTACTGTACTTTTGCTCAACCTTCACAACTTTTTTCTTCCAATCTCTAAAAAAACCTTGTTACAATCCCTAAGACACAGAACATAACTGTTGCCTATTATGATGACCATTGAAGTCTCGTTCTTTTCTTTTGACAGTCTGCTATATTTATAAATTTCTTTTCTCATCTTACACTTAACCATAGAGTATCTCAAGATGGAAGGGACCCGTAAGGATCACCAAGTGCAACTCCCTGCTCTTCGCAGAACTACCTAAGATCAAATCGTATGACTAAAAGCACTGTCCAAATGCATCCTGAACTCTGACAAGCTTGGTGACAATGACCACCATTTTCCTATGAGGCTTGTTCCAGTGATCAACCACTCTCTCAGTGAAGAATCTTTTCCTAATGCCCAGTCTGAATGTTAGATCCAAGACCTTTGGTGGGATGTGAACTTTTCCCTAATCTGTGGGATGAGAAGTTTTTCCTAAACTGTCTCCGTTCCGTCTCAACATTCATAATTTACTGCTGCCTCTTGCTGTGTCAAAATCATTGTATCTACACAGCAACTTGAATGACATAACGAATGAAGAATGCATTTCTGAACTTCAAACATACAAAAGTAGCTCTTTGATGATGAATTTCACTTTCATTTGCAAACTTTGTCATTAATATTTCTAAACATCAATAATACATAGCAACATACTGTTAAAAAAGCAGTACAAAATAAGTTTTCAAAATAAAATAATTTTCATAACGGTAAAAAAATGGAAATCTCAGAGTAAGCCTTTTTGAGTTTATCACACTACCTTCTTCCAGGATGGGTCTCAGCACAACAAATGGGATTTCTTGCAATGGTTCCATGTGTTTGTGTCCAGCACTCACAACCTTTATCTGAGGCAAGCAGATGACAAGTGTGCCAGGCATACTGGCCTGCCCATGGTACCAGCTTCGCACAGTCCCAGGAATGTCACCCGATACTATAGTACTCGGAGAAGGGAGGCTATCATTTGGCAGGAATACACAACAAGATTGCACTTCAAGCTGAAAAAACAAAACCAGGAAAGATTCTCAGAAATGTATTATTTCCGCCCCATTGGGGAGTATTAATAGTGGTACAAAATCTGAAATTATTCATCCATCACAGTTGATTGAAAATAGTCTTAACTTTTAGTTGAATTAAGTGGAAAGATGACACAAAATTATTAGGAAGAAGTTTTTTACAGAAAGAGTAATAAAGTTTTGGAATGGACTGCCCAGGGAGGTGGTGGAGTCACCATCCCTGGATGTGTTTAAAAAAAGGCTGGACGTGGCACTTGGTGACATAGTCTAGTCTAGTTGAGGTTTTAGGGGAAGGGTTGGACTAGATGATCTTGGAGGTCTCTTCCAATCTAGTGATTCTGTGAAAATGTTGAAAACCAATATATTCTTATAAATTATGATTATGGGAGGGAAAGGTGATTTTTGCTCTGTAAATTAATCAGAAAGGTGTTGCCACATAAAGTGAACATGCATATACCTACATGTCAACAACTTTTTACAAGTGCAATTGAGTCAGAAAATGTGCTCACAATAAAGTTGAGAAAGTCCTGCTCTTTTTTCAGTTCATTAGCTTTTGTTAGCAACAGCTAAGTCTCTAGAACTAGCCAACATTTTATATGCTGTTACTTTTTATAAAGAACTGTTTCAGGGAAAATTCTGCCTTTATTAATAGGCAACAGTAATGAACATGCACAAAAAAAGTTAATCATCAGATAAACTAGAAAAATACAAACTTTAGTGAAAAGCTGACTTTTAAACAAATGGAGGGGTGCATACATACACAGAGAGAAAGAGAAACCAATAAAGTTGATGAAGTTTATACAGCTTTTGTCCTGCTTTCATTGCAAATGAGAAATAGCACATATGGTTTCATACGAAATAGCATTTTTTAATTCTCAAATCTCAAGCAATGTTTTTACCCTTGAGCATTTCTGACCATTTTGACATCATCTTAGATGAGTTTCTAGCAAGGCTGAGTGAGCCCAAACCAAGAATTCAACTCATCACAACTCAACTCAGAAGTGGTGGAAGTTTCAGGCTGTTAGTCTTCTTCGGCTCTTGCAAGTACCATTCTGGCACCTGGACATCCAATAGCTCTAACAGCCTGAACACTCAAATGCTTTGTTAAGCATATATAAGCCTATGATTCAGTTAATTTCTTCACATTGCTTGGAAAAATCTACCATACAAAACGTTGGACAGGATGTTATTTGTAGCTCTGATAAAAACATTTATTTGCTGTAAATGTACGTAACAGTCTTTCAATTTGACATAATTGAAGACAGCACAGCTTAAAAATGATAACCAAGGTTTCTACTTCATAGCCTCCCCTGGAGGGTATTAGGCCCTCAAAGAGCACGAGAGTGATTTGCAATAGATCTGCAATTCCAGAGCACCATAAGTACTTTGCCAGCCTAGTGAAGAGACCACAGATATTCATCTTTATTTCAGTATTTTTGTGCCCCTTTGCTTAGACAAACTGACAAGTATTCACTGCAAAAAAATATAAGTAGAATTCTGCAAAAATAAATACTTTGTTACATGAAGTCTGTGTTTGTTTCTGGTTTTAGAACTGTTTGAGTTGTAAAATGAAGTTAATTACATCTTTGATAAGTAGTTTATTGATCCAAGGTTAGAGAGTGTACTTTATTTATACTGGATGAAAAGCTAGGGTGTATTGTTACAGATGTAGTAGATTTAGATTTTTTGTTAAATGGTAAATTAGTCATTGTGTCAATTTGCAAAGATTTTTACAGTGACACATTAGATCGTTTTCTGGTCTAATAGTAATAGTTTGCAGGTCAAGCCATTGTGAGATAATGATAAATATATGACAAAAGAAGTTATGATCAGTATAATTATTGTTTTTTCTGTGCATTTGCCCCATAAACAGTTTAAAAAATTCATCCATTCTTCATATCATTCTCTCTCTTTATATATTATATCTCCACAATGATTAACATCAAATGCTGCCTGGATATACAAACCATGTGGCAATAATATTCCAAAAATTCCACTAACTTGAAGAGATACTATACTTTGTCACATTACCAGCAGCAGGATCTACAGGCTATATTTAACAAAGCACTCTCGAGAAGAGATCTCAATACTTGCTTGACTTTTTTCAGTTCATTTGCAGCTCAATACAGCTTTGTACTAAAGAAAAGTTCTTCATTTTCATTTTATTTTACTTTGCCATATCAAGAATACTGAAGTAGAATCACAACAGTATGGCTCCTTTAATCTCCTGATAGAAATTCCCTTTTTTACACAAGCAGCTCTTTGTCATTCGTTTTCAGCCAACTGAATGGGAGTTGGACCATGAATTTTGGTGTACTTTACATACTAGTATCAAGCCCTCTACATGCGTGATGAATGAGCTTGATCTGCTTAACCAGACCAGCAGTAGCTCAGTACAAGTTCCAAAGGAGGTAAAGACATGAGCTGTAGCTGAGTCAAGAACTCCTTCAGAAAACCCACACTGGGCAGAGTGACCCAGTGACTATTAGTGCCTGGAACACTGATCACACAATTAACACTTGAATAGCGGGAATTTTTTCCAAGACTCAGTTACCTAGGAGAAAAGGAGTCTCTTGCACACACTTCCCATTGTATGCAATCTGTCGATGAGTCAATCACTTTATCCCATAAAAATGACAGACTAAGCAAGCCTCCTTTGAGCTCTCCCTGCCAGGCAGCATAGCTGCACAGCAGATAACTCCCCTTGAACTGGGATCTCTTTCAAGGTTGCTCCTAGAAGCAGAGACCCTTCTACAAATGACAGATCTCTGGATGAGTTCAAGTTTTCCAGGACTGCAGCTGGACTGTACACCAGTAACTCTCCTCTTGAGCTGTGACGAGTCACAGGTTTTATGTGTTTGATCAGAGACTGAAAGATCCTTCTGTATCCAATGCAGAGATCCCTTATTTACAAGAAATCCTCAGTAAGCTGCTTTTAATACTAATGAAATCCATGTAGTTAATTCCTTTAGACAGAGAACACTGTCAAAGTCTGAAACTAAGATGGGACCAAGCTGCACCTAAGCTCCATCAGGAGTTCAGAAAGCAAGTGGGTCTACTCTGAACCTCATGACTCAGTGGGAGGACTTCCTTACTCTTTGTATTTCTTCCACTAGATATAAACTCTTGCCCAGGTCTGAGGCTAAAATCAGATCTAGTTGCATCTAAGCTCCACCAGTGGTTAAGCAAGCAAGGAGGTCCACTCTGAATTTCATGACTCAACAAGAGGGTTACCTTACCCTTTCTCATCTTCAACCTCCATGTAAATAATGCCAAATTTTTTCTAGTTCTATTTTCCTTTGCATGTTTCATTCATGTAGTAAGTGATAGAGTAAACATTGCTGTTGAACTTTGCTAAGTTGCAAACTTCCAAATTTTAGAGCAAGGTACGCAATTATTATAATCACACAAGAAGTTGCCAACTTGAATGCACAAGGGCCCAAAACCTGCAAAACTGAATTACACCTGATGAATTTCTCAGAGGCAGATTCCTCTTATGCACATCTATCAACTTCAATGGAATTTGTGTATGTTTACCCAACAGACTCTGGAGACCTCTCTACTCACAAGTTCCAGTAAAGGAATGGAAGAGTGCACCTAAAATGATGGAATTATATGTTGGACAAAAGCGAGAATGTGAGCTACAGATTGCTTCACCAATCATAAAGTGTTTTAAAATGTATGTAATCCAAATTCTTAAAATTAAACTACATCAATAGCATATATTAAAGCTATCATATAAATCTTCTTACACTTTTTAAATAACTGTTAAACTATGTGCCTAAAATTGTGAATTTAATGTAAGATGTGACTGATTTATGTAACTGAATATAAATCTGCAGCAGTAAATCTTGCATTAATGTAAGGATCTGACAATCCAAGGGAAAGAAAATGAAGTAATCTGCCAGTAAGAAGTCCTCAAGCTGGGGGTCAGATCCTGTTCATGGAAACCATCTGGTTGGGACCCTCCAAGCCACACCAAACACAAATGATCTTTTAAAAAAATATCCTATTCATTAATGCTTCGCAGCTGCACTGAGTGTTACTTCATTTTTCCATGGCAACATCCTTTCTGTTTCAAGGATCTTATTTCAGTTTTGGTAGCAACATGTTCATTTGCCAATACTGAACACATTCAAGTGTTAAAGAGAAGGAATTATTACAAATTCTTGAAATAGGATCACCTCCTATTTTCATTTCTATTATGTCAAGGCCTATACATGCTATATAGTGTACACTAATCATAAACCAATGAAGTAAACATTGTTTTCCCTTCTACTTTTAAAAAATTATGGAAAGTCTATTGTTCTACACTTTACTAATACACAATCCTAATGACTTTGACTCTTGAAAAAAAAAGAAGTATTAAGTTACTGAAATAAATAGAGTATTTTTAATATATATGATATAAAAAGACAATGTTGCTCGTTAGAGAGGACAGTGAAATAAATACTGCAGAAGAATTAGGTCTTCCTAACTGAGGAGGGTGGGTAGGTGGGAGGGTAACAAAATAAGTAACGTGCCACAGTTATCCTGCACAAATGCAATGAAGAGGGACAGGTTGTACAAGAGTCTCTATAGTCTTTCACAGTAGTGATACCATAACGAGATTCCCTTCCATAACCCACAATTTATAGCTATGTAAAACAATTAGAGGCACCAAAAATTTTCTACAGGGTGACACTTGTATAAGTGTACCCCTCCTGGGAAGTTGCCTCTCTCTGCCTCTCTCCACATATGCCCTCAACAGAAAGGCTAGTGTGTTTTTCTGGGACTTTCAAATACAGAATACCATCTAACAATGACTCCTAAAACTGCCAAAACCCACTGTTACACATCTCTTGTAGGGGCTCTGGTCCACTCAGTATTATAAGGCCATAGCCCAGACTTTGACATCTAAATTAGTTCTACCCATTTAGACCATCCAGAGTTGAGCCAGACATGCACTGTTTGTTAGGATTTTTAAAGGCAAGACAGAAATTCATGTTTTGAAGTTATACAGCAAGTAAAAATTATATAAATGGAAAGCAGAACACATGAGTAAGAGAACTAAGGGAGCAGGCTACCTGTACATAAAAATGAATATAATAAGCATCAGCTGGATTTTCTTTGATCACTTAAAACACAGTGTCTTTGTACTACATAGTATTCCTGTTCTTTTCTAAGAAAGATTTTAAACCCTTTAAAAAGGTTTTATTTAGCTATGGAAAACTCAATTTTTTGTTGGTTTGTGGCAAGTAACCAACTGAAGAAATCATCTACCACATAACTGCAGAATAACTGCTGAGAGCTGTAACTGCTAAGTTACAAGTCATAGATTTCTTGACCTTGGGATAAAGTCACTGTTTGAAGAACAGGAACTCTCATCAATTACATCCTTCCATTTCTGGCCTTTCCATTTCGTTTTGACAAAAATTTTGTACAAGTCATATGCTTTAAAGAAAATATTATTTTCAACAATTTCAGGAAACAGATACACTTTTTTCAAATAAATTCAGGGATATTTAAAGGCATGTGGCATATCTGACTAAGTTTTATATGTAACAATTACACTCTTATTTAGCTGCCATTTGTTGCAACATTACTCATTAATTCATTTACTTTTAATACAGATCCTTCATTGTTCTCACAGGAATTCAACATTAACAGCCAATTAAAATTAATTGTGTTTATACTGCTTCAGAATTTTAGCAACTATTAGTATGAAGAACATGTGAAAAGTGAGTATTACTCTCCTATACAATGTAACTGCCAAAAACACTTCAAGAATGCATATAAAATCCTACAACAACTAAATAATAAAACAACTTTTTATAGTTAAGTATGAAAGTCTTTTCACTTAAATACTAATAGCTTACTACAACTCTAATGCACAAAATCCTCATGCGATATTCTATCAAGAGCAAGCCAGGGCCAGGGCAAAGCAAGTACCAGCTTTGGGTCCAAAATAAACTTTCCAGTTACTTTGGTTCCAAACTCATTTACTTACTGAAACTTCCACTAAAAGAATAATCCTTTGATGATTTTAAGTTATGAAGTTCAGTTTTATCTGACTACAACTACAGACTTTTCTGTTCTACAATTGTTTTACTAAAAGATCCAGGAACATGAAAATTAGCTTCAGAAAAAAAACCACTACAGAGTCTAAGTGCTCCAGCATTTAACCAGGCAAATTATACTAGAGATTTGCCTTTTACATGCCAAATAATAATATAATACAGAAAGTCTATATGAATTCAACATATAAATATAGTTACACGTGTTTAATGATATACACATTATGTTTAATAAAATAAAGTACTTGAATTGAGGAACAGTCATAACCTTCATCATCTTACCCTCTATATATTGCCTTGCACAAATTTCCCATTTAGGGTGGTATTGAAAGAAACAAGCTATATATATGGCATTTGTGTCTTGAAAAACATATTTAAATAAAATAGACATTGGGATTACGAGCAGTAATAAAAAGAACAGCATAGCATATCTAAAATTTCTTCATATTTCACTAAGAATGACTACTGCATATTTGTGTGGATGCACATTCTTGAACTTTTCCTGTAATGTTTCCTGGAGTTGTTGAAACTTTTCACTGGTAACATGTAATACCCTTCTGATAAGACATTGGCAAATACTTTACCAAGTACATAAGAATGTACTTTACCTAAGCATAAGGATGAAACCTATCAGAATGGTGTAAGGTTCTGTACCAATTCATAGAGGCGTTTAATTTCAACATGCATAAAAACTAAAAATGCAATTTCATAGTCATAATGATGAAAACAGAAAGCATGAGTACCCTTCCAAAAAATACCCCCCCCTCCCCAAAAATAAATCTAGAACTTTGAACACTAGAAAAAGTACTCAATACAAAAAATCCTCTGCCAGTATTAGCTCTAATTTGTGGGTGTATTAGATCAGAGCAGCCTCTGCCCTCTGACAAAACCTGTGCTGTCACCAGCTTTCACCTCCACAAAAAATCCCACTACCTCTTTTTTACATAACTAGCAACAAGCAACCTTAATTTTCAGCTGGTTGGTATCTTAACTATTCTTCAAAACAAATTCACTTTGCTGAAAAAAAAAAGCATACAATTAAAAACGTATGACCAGACGTTCTCAGTTGTGAGTCAATTCTTCCCATTAACAAAGGATCCAGCTTTTCTTCATCTCCATTATTATGTAATTATTTTTATTATGACTCAAACTTGAAGTCTCACTGTGCTAGGTACCACCCAGACACATAACAAAAATACACTGCTTCCTTCAAATAGTTTACTAATTGTCTTCCGTATTGAGACATTTTAATCTACAATGATGATAACATTAAGAAAGAAAACAAGAAAAATACTCATGAAACAGTGATGAAAGACATGTCTGAAAACTAAACAGAGTTAATAGAAAGCATCTCCTCAACTTCAGTATGTTCTGTAACCAGAACTTTCTAATATTGTGAATGCAAAGTACTTTCTATGTGAAAGAGGAGTAACATAGACACAATTTCTTGGATAGGCCTGTATATAAATAAATATATTTCTTGGTAGGAAGAAGGAACAGGCATTCAACAATTACTTTCTGTAATCTTGAGGAGTTTTGTGATTTTTTTTTTTTTTTTGCTAAACAAACTCAATTTTGCTACTATATACTGGGGTACCATAATACACTAATCTCATAGAATGTGTGGTTGAAAAAGCACAGGTAACAATAATTCTAAATTAGGGTAATTTCTCAGCCAGCATTTGATAAGTACTGGGAACAACAGTCTTAATTCTAGAATTTCTAAGCCATGTGATATTTGTTCATTCAATCTTAACATTGGACATCTATACATCTATACTGCTACATGAAAGCTCTGCTTTTACTGACCAGTGACCACAACCTAGAGTAGTATAAAATGAAATGGTTCAATCCAAGCAGCCAACTACTTGCCCTTTTAATAAAGCAGGAAGGCTCCTGAGCCTTCACTGTGTAATAGCATATTGTATCATATATCCCAAGAAAATATTTATCATACTTGCTCTCCTCAAATATTTTTAGAAAAGAATTCTGCAAGTTAGAAATTTGCATTCTGCAAATCTAACTGTAGATACAAAGGTGTGCAGTTATGATCATAATACAAAAAAGTGTGACAAGTAATTTTCCTTAGTATAATTTTTTAAGGATCTTTCCCTTGAATACAAAAAATATTTCAAAACCTAGTATTCTAAAACTAAAGCATTCTTTGCTTAATTTACCCAAAATCTGTACTTTATTTTTCCTTCTCTCAGACTTTGAAACTACTGAAATGAAACAATAAAACTTGTGAGCTCCTTTAAAAAGTCTCTAATAAAAAGCACTAGGGTGCATAAAAAGTATCATAAAGTTTAGAAAGACATAGGTTTTTTTCACTTCCTTTTCATCTTACCTGAAGTGTAAGGCACTTAACTGCATTCCACACTATTCCAATAAATTCCTTCATTCTTTCCTCAGGACTTCTGCAACTTTCAGATGAGTTCAGCATGGTTTTCACAGGAAGTGACAAAGGACGAGACTCTAATGCAAACAACAAAACTCAGTTACATAAAGATTATCTAACTAAATAATATACTTAGTGATAGCAAAGAAAAAAATTATTTATTTGAAATTCTAAAAGAGGTTTTCTCTCTCTTATGGACATGATAATAATCTGTCTATTATTCGTTTTAAAACTGGCAATACAACTGTATCAGTTAAGCCTTGTGAGAAATGCAATGCAATGAAATTAATGCTTAAACTTTTTTAATATAAACTGCTAAGAAAATATTGTGAATGTTTGACCTGAACAGATTAAGATACTTCTCAAAGTATGGTAACCTATTTGGTGATGGACTAGAAATCCCAGAGGTTTTCACATACATTGCTGCTGCCAGTCTCATCTAAAGGTTTCACCTTTCTAAAATTCTGAGAAATGAAAGACCACTTGTATTAAATTACAGCCTTTGTTTTCTTTAAAGCATTCTCTTAAAAAACTTGACAATGCTTCAAAAAAAGGCATAAAAAAATAAACCATTTTCTTTTGTCAAGCTTGAAGCTACTAACTTACAAAATGCTTCAGCAAAATTCAATTTTTTTCTAGTAAAAAGAGAAGTTTTCTTGAATTATTAGTTATTTAATAACATGAACATAAAAAGACTTTAGATAACAGAAGCATTACATTGAATTTGAGCATAGTGTAACTTCAAAAAAGGACTACAAGTGATGCATAGTTCCTTCCGACATCTCCAGTCTATCCCTCTCCTTACGTTTTGGGATACCCACTGAACTATTGTCAGCTTCTTTAATATTTCTAGTTTTGGCCTATGTGCTGTTAACCTGATTAAACTGCAGGAACAAAGCATAAAGGCTTCATAACTTAATTTTAAACTAAATTGAAATCAGCACAAGTGTGAGAATTTTATGTCTACCAACCGAGCTTGGAGAAATCTCTGGCATGCAAATTACAGAAAAATTCTTAAAACAAAATTATGCTATCAACTGAACTCAGGCAGAGAAAAAAATACAGGCTCCTTGATTTATATCACTGGGTCTTCAGTCAATTCTAATTATTCAATGAAACATGCAAAGATCCAGAAATGAAACATCTAAGAGATTAATTTCTGCCAAGAGCATGCAAGGTTCATGCAACAGGAAAGATGAATCTATGACACTTTCCATGCCAAGGCTAAAGTTGATTAATATTCTAGAAAAAGTGCTTCAACAAATTGCACTTTTAATAATCTCAAAGAGAAACATTCACTTTATTAAACTAATGGAGAATCCAAAGATTCAAAAAGAGAGGTGGTCAAAAGAGTGAAAGAGAGTTTTTTTATAGCTGTAGTACAGTCAGTCCTCTAATATATTTCTAGCTTCAATTATGGATCACTTAGAAGGATAAGAAAGGAAAAACAGATCATGAGAATGTAAAAAGCATGACATTTCAGGATTGTTTGTTGTCAGTTGTGCTGGAGAGACAAACATGCAAATTATTCATATGGAGAAAGAGCATGCTGTAGTTGCTTCACAAAATCTTCTCAAGTGGACAATTTTATGCCATGCAATAAGTCTTCTACCCACATTAAGAATGGATTAAGTTAAAACAAAGACATTCAGTGATGAATAGCTCTTCTGGTTTAACTTCTTATCCTACCTAGGTTCACATCATCTTCTGTGTAGTTAGGCCCTTCACTACACACATTACAAGGTAAGAATTAGGAACAGCTTGAGTACCAAGAAATATTAAAATGGCAGAGTTATTGAAGCATAGTAATCTAAAATAACAAGTGTGGGTAAGGGTGAGAAAAACGTACGAAGTCACTGTGAGACTCTTGAAATTTCACAGTAGTCAGGATGGATAGATAAATGCTACAAATTCTGCAACATCTTCAGCAGGGACTATTAACATTCTATGCTGCTGAACAAGTGCACTGATCATGAGTGTGATTTAAAGCTAGGTTTTGTTCCAATCTCCCATGTTTTATTTGCAGGGAAACCCACACTCTGCCAGTTCTTTCTCAATTAGGGGAACAGCCAGAAACAACAATCTGTGAAGTAAAAATAAAATTAGCTGACTGAAGTACCACTTGTTTCTCTTTATATATGTGTAACTCAAACGGGCAAAGCTGATAAAAATTCCAGGAATATCCACAATAGAAAACAGCCTCATTGTAACCCCTCATGCTCAACCATTCAACCAGAAATCATGGAAAATAGAAAAGGAGTAAGAAGTGTGTCACACAGGACTAACTCCCCCAGACAAAGGAAGAAAGAAGTCCTTTGTTAATTTTTCTCCGTTTACTGGTAGATCACAGAGATTTGCCTGGAGGAATACTGGGACAGAGCAATGTTTTAATTCCCCGCTGAGCAAAGGACATCAGTAGATGAAACTAGCTAAGAGATGTCAAGTGTGGTAATCATGTGTGTTTGGCTGGTCCTGTATAGTAGATGTGTAGACTGGATCAGCTCCCTCTGTCTCAGTATGAAGACTAATTTTCAAAAATAATTATGCTAATTTGCTACTATTGAATTGAAAAATTCCTAAAAAAAAAATAAATTCCTAGCCTTGTGTTGAAACCAGGTGCCAGTCAGCAACAGTGAGATAGAAAATATGATTTATATGAAATTTATGGGGGGGGGGGAACTAACACAATGAAGGAATTAAGGTTGTACAAGTAGAATTAGTAGAATTTTTAAGAAAACCAGCATTCATGAACATAAAATGTTTCTACTCTCATCTTCTAGTACCATATAATCCTAAAATTGGTACTTTGCAAACATATACATCACATTAATCACACAGAAGCAGCCAATATCACTATCGGTTTCAGAACACACTTGAAATCAACAGACTTTTTAAAATGGATTGATATGATCAATCAGGATTCAGCTGCCTGAAGGAGCAGTTTTCATGATTCATTTAACAATTTATTATTAAAATACAGAGGGTGTTACAAGTGGCAATCTTGCAAAATTAATCATTGAAGTACTCACTTTGTAGGAGATGACACCAAGAAAGACCTATAGGTATAAGGTCTAGTTACACACAGAATTAACAAGGTTGGAAGAGACCGCAAAGAGCATCAAGTCCAACCTTTAACCTAACTTCACAACCTATCCAACACCAATCTAACATCTAAATCATCTAAACCATGTCACTAAGTTCATCATACAACCTATCCTTAAACACATCCAGGGACGGTGACTCCACCACCTCCCTGGGAAGCCCATTCCAATGGGAAATCACTCTCTCTGTGAAAAAGTTTCTCCTGATATCCAACCTAAACCTCCCCTGACGCAGCCTAAGACTGTGTCCTCTTGTTCTGTCACTGGGAGCCTGAGAGAAGAGACTGACCCCCGCCTGACTACAACCTCCTTTCAGGTAGTTACAGACAGCAATAAGGTCTCCCCTGAGCCTCCTCTTCTCCAGGCTGAACAACCCCAGCTCCCTCAGCTGCTCCTCATAGGGCTTGTGCTCCAGCCCCTTCACCATAGTTAAAAATGCCTTTCTTATATAGACATATGTCTCATTCTTTGTGTTTTTTAGCCTACATGAAACAAATTGTTTTAGAAGTATGATCAATATAATATGTAAATTTTGAAAATAAAAAGAACTTTTGGGAAAAAGACACTACTCTGCACTATTAATATTCGGTGACCAAAGGAACAGAAAAGGGAAAAGAAAACTTTTGAAGTGTGAAGTAAGACAAATAAACACTTCCTAAAATAAATCAAAGCAGAAAAGACCACAGAGCAGAGATCTTCCACTAATAGATTGAAGAATACTGATAATATGTACTCATCGCTGGCCTCATGCTTTCAGTCCCTCCTTCCCTTACAGCTAGCAATTAAACTAAAGCGAGATAAAATAAAATGCTAATACCTTATTCCTGGTTTGTATGTGGTACAGATCTATCATGTCTCATCTCTCTGGAATAGAATGACTGATTTTTACTGTTCTACTGTGTGCCTCAGATACCTCATGCATTAAGAAGTCAGCAGCTTCTTTCTGGTTGGAACAGGTTATCTTGCTGTAGGCAAACACCATGACCCCCAAAAGTTGAGAGAGCATCCCCAAAAGCTTAGAGAGCTCCTGCTTCAAGACAGGTCCATTGGCAAACACCCACACAGTAACCTGCATCTGTCATACGACCTCAAAGAGCTGGGTGTACTTTCCTTTCCAGATCACATCATCTGTCAGATAGCTTCTCACACATCAGAAGAGAGCTAAGTTGAGGAAAATGCTGTTGCAAACTAACCATAATTACTGAGAGGCCATAACAGCAAAACACGTGGATGCTATTTAACATTATTTAAAGGAAAGTACTGTTACTATATGGCTCTTTTTCTAGAAACATTTTTTCTCTCTACTGAAACTAGAAATGGTCTGCATAGTTTCAAAGTACTCACTGGGAATTATTCAATACATACTCAGTTTCATGTATTAGACAAGGTTTTCTATTAAAAAAAATACTAAGGTGTTTGCAACAAATGCAAGCCATTAAAGAACCGATCAAGGGATCTAAGGGATTAGAGATCAAAATGCAGTGGAGGAGAAAATTCAAACTTCAAACGACCTTGAAAAAATGGCCTACAGATACATACATATGTATATAGACATATTTTTCAGACAATGAACTGGTTCCTTCATATGTAAAATGAAACAAAAACTACTCCCCCCAATAAAAACCCAAACTTGTTTCTTGTTTCTGTATATAATACTGTGTAAAAACTCAGTGAAACTTCCTATATAAAAGCTTCTTTGTCCTTAGGTTTGCCTTCCAATTTTCCAATTCTGCATAGTTTTGTATTTGCAACACATCAGAACATGTGTTTAAAAATAGAGATATCTGAAGGCATTACAAATGATTCATGCTTTTATGTGTATATGACAGTCAAAGAAATTCTGTTCTCAATATAATGCACTTCCATTAAATAATTTTGTTCCACGATAAAATATTAAAACCTTTTAGATACACAAAAAATTGCAAAAGCACAGAGAAATATCTTGTTAAAATATTTCCTATCTTCATGAGCTATTTTTTTCCACCATCCAATTTAAAAATTAGAAGTTAATCAAAGCAACAGCCTCACTGAAACCATATGGAAAAGCTCAAACCTGTATTTACCAATATTTTCTGAACTGTCAATACTCTTCCAAAGTCTTTCAGAAATACCCATATTTTATTTTGGCAGTGTCATAAGAGAAGTTATTCCCCATGCCTCCACTCCAGGATGACTGATTATTTATGTAACTGTAATTTATTCATGTAACTGATATTTTCTTTCCTAAGGATAGATTATGACAATTACGTTTCAAAGTTGGTACTCTGCATCAAGATGCTTGAGAATAATAGTAATACTTAACTAATCTAAGTAACAG
This sequence comes from Serilophus lunatus, assembly GCA_013399895.1. Lineage (NCBI taxonomy): Eukaryota > Metazoa > Chordata > Aves > Passeriformes > Eurylaimidae > Serilophus > Serilophus lunatus. Next base: position 1,042,852 of record VXBA01001336.1, read on the forward strand.
TGGGAAGTCCTTTTAAGCTTATAAAAATATGTGGTATTATTTGTTACATAAAGACTTTTCAGAATGCCAAGTAATTTGTTTACTCACCTTTGAGCATTTTTGCATTCTACTTTACTAATATTACAGATAATACATTACTTTTTTCTCTCAAGATGAAGTTCTTTATACCCAGGGAAATGGCAGCAGGGAGGTGTAGTGATTGAATCTGCATCATCATTCAATGAGTTAGCAGCATAATAAGTGTTAAAATACAGAGGCTTTTAACATACACATAAAAAAAGACAAATGTGACATTAGCATTGTTGTGCAAATAGAAAGGATCTTTCTGTGTGAAAGTGTGCGCTGGCTAGGGAATGGCTATGGTCAGCATTTTCTCTCACCAAATTCTTAGTGATTGCTGCTCTATTTCTGGCAAAGAATACCTATTTAGCCCTGAGAACAAAAATAAAAACGGACTGACAATTTTGCACAAATCAACAACCATTCAGAGGCCAAACTTAGCTACTATATTAGTAACTACAAAAACGTGATACGTGTGTTGATATCTGAAGTACACACCTGAATTTTAGTAACCCTTAACATTACAAATATAATTTATACTATGAAGTCATAATTTCAGTGGAATTCTGCTTAGTATCCTGCTTTTTTTAAAAGCACATGTAAAGTTCTTTAGCTTTATAATTTAAAAAATAAACAACAATTTTTGTTCTCTTGGCATTGGCTTTCTCCTTAAAGAAACAATATTTGATACACTACTTGGGCTTTGAGTTAATTACTAATGTTTTTGAAATTTATAGAGTTCTGCAACCCAGTGAACTGAAAAAATCATGTTGTCATAACTACAAAGTGAAACATTTTATTAACTGAAAAAAATAGAATAATCCATTTTTCGTACAGATATATGACTGTCCAGCCATTTAAAACTTCGTATAAATCACCTGTGCCTTGACACCCTCCTTTTAAATGATTTTTTCAAGAACTAAAGCCCTTAAGATCCCAGTATTTTCAGACACTCCATGTAAATGTGTGTCAGATTTAAATTCCTATATTTTACTTAACCTGATTAGCATCTATTTAGTTTCATTCATCTTCCCAAATTAATCATCATACATTTCCTAGTAGGCATGAATAAACAATAATCATTCAGTTCATTGAACAGAAATAGTGACCCACTAATTCAAATACTTCAGATAATCCATTGATTTCTCACCAGCCAGACTTCTCTCACATTTACCATTTTTTTGCATTCCAACATATTAGGTTCACTTCAGCATGAACCTAATTAAGCACTCTAGCTGTTCTTTAGGGGAAAAAAAAAAAAAAAGCAGTAACTGCATCCATTTTTCCTAAGTACCATTCTGCTACACTATACTCGGTAGAAACTTCTTTAATTTAAGATAAAACTTTAAATAGACATCGGTTTGTCTGGACCTGTCTACATTTAAAGCCTCATCCTTTCTCTAATTTTACAGAGAAGTATTTAATATTGGTTGGGAAATATCTCATGTATACTCTGAAGGAATTTTGAGAATTACTTCAATAAAGCTTTCAAAATTGAATTACTTACACTTCCCATAACAATCAAGAAATTCCAATTCTAGTAAGTATCTAATGGCCAACTTAAGTTTTATTGTATCTACAATCTCAAATGTTAGGAACTGATTGAAAGGAAAGGTGGAGATTTTTCTTTGCCTGCTTTCTTATGCAAGCCTATACTGTATGCATATGCATGGAACTCATTTGCTTGACTTGGAACTCCTTCTGCATTGTCTGGTAAATATAAATTAAATTCAACAGGATAAATATTTCAAAAGATACTATGCTTCTACAAGTTCTAGAAAAATAAATAAGCAGGGTAAAGCAGCTAGAAATTGTCAACAGGAGCTCAGTCCTTATTAGAATTCAGGCAATTTTTACAGGAAAGAGAAAATAAAGGCCATCTAAGACAGAGTTTTCAACCTTCCTATTAGGACACAATCCTCCATTTGCTTGAAATAGCAACGAATTGTAGACTAGGTGTAACTTAGTACTTATGAAACTTTCAAACTCTGTAAGAACAATAGTTCCAAAGAACAAAATATCAGTGTTTCAGAAACACAAGGGATTGTTCTGAACTGGAATGCTTTCAGTGTTCTCATTTCTCTCCATACGCACATACTCTTATGCAACACTTTCTACAGAATGAGCAATTCTAGATTATCTTTTCAGCTTTGAACTTGGGACTAATACTGAATTTTAGTGGAAATAGGCCAGTGAGCTGTGTGACCTGCAGACTCGTTCTATGAAAAATGCTGCCCCAAACCCACTATTGTTTAATTGCCTTTTGCAAATGCCCTTGCAATCTGTCCAGCAGACCACAAAATGGAGCAGCAGGGTGTTACATGCAGTGATGAAAAGCATTTGCCTGCTTCTGCAGGCCTACAGTACACTCACGACATGGCTGAAATGCAATCACCACCTGTAGCATGACCAACATCTTGCTGTTGCATAACAGGGATCAGCAAAATTTCATGTGACAAGTGTACATTCAGTTATGGGACAAGGCATTAAGTTTTCAGATGCCTATGTAACAGGTTATGAGGCCTACAACAACCAGAAAGTTCATGACTTATTAGATGATATATTAAATTTCACTTACCACTATCCAGACCTAAGAGCTATGTACAACTCTACGTACAACTATGGGTCTGCAAATCACTTTTCATTGAACTAACATGGAACTGCTGAATTGATAAGAATTGGAGGAGCAGTGAGTTGATAGAGAAACAGAAGCAAACTGTTTAAGTGTTCCTTATCACCTTACTTGTTCACAGGCACATCATACAAAATTTAAACCATATATTCTATTATCTTACTCTGTTTTTGAAGCCTTTGTGGTTAAGGAGATTTATAAATAACCACAATTTGATACTCAAGAACAGAAACCCTGGATTTTCAAAGACAGATACCATATAAATAGTAGTTTTGCTCTTTTCCCATGCTTCATTTTTGGCAAGGTCTCAGCAGCCATTAACTAATAAACTGAACTCAAGATCAATGTTTTAAATCATTTTACAGCTGTGATTACAAACTGCTTTCATTTAATATATAGGGTTGGTTTCTAGCAGTTCTCAAGGGAGTGACTGCTGAGAACATTCTAGACTTGAAAAGAATTAATTCAAAATCACAACCTGAATAGAATGATTTTAAGGTGAAATACCTTTCAATTTGCAAGGACAACGCATATGTGCATATTATCAATGTAGGATCTCCGTTTTCTGATGACTTAAAACATGTGTAGCTAGAGTCTTGACAATTAATAAATATGAGGCTTAGAAGGATCATTGCCTCTTTATCTAGAATAGTTTTGTAGCATAGGTAGTATTACATGGCCCAGATTTATGGTTTAAAAAAGTGGCACAAATAATGAAAGAAAACTCAGACAGAAAGTAGGTGAAATTAAAAGAAAGGATATAAGTGAAAGATTGCAGGCATGAAGGACACAGAAAAATTAAGGAGAATACGGGCACTCTATTTTTAGTGCAGTGAACTAAAGTCATATTCATCATATTCCAACATATTATACAGCTGCAAAGAAAGATTGTGAAAGAAAGGATCCACCGAAACTTCTCTGAGAACAAGATCTCAGCTTTTACACTTGCATCCATCTAACCTTTTCTAACCACTGAAACTGGTGGCTCCACAATCAGAGATTTTTTTTTTGTGACACAAAATATGTGATAGCTTCTACTGCCCCCTGAATCTTCCACTGCAAAGCCAACTCTGACAAACCCTGCAGAAGATAACCTGGTAAGAAAAACATGCAACCATTACATGAAGTTTGAAAAGGCTATAAAGAGAAGCAGCCTCCATGGCACTGCAGTGTGACATGACTCTCTTTTCTTTCTTTTTTTAATTAAGGGAAATCTGTGTGGTCTACCGAAGCAGATAGAGCATCCTTTTAATTAATTTCATTACTATACAAGCTTTCAGTCCTTGACATTCATTTTATATTTTCACTCACAAATTTTGCATGTAAATATCAAACGTTTCAGTATGCTACATCTCCATTTTCTCTCCAGAGGATAACAAATTCATAAACGCTTTAAAACACAGGTATGCTGGTTTTGGTTGGGGTAGAGTTAATTTTCTTCACAATGACTGGTACAAGCTGTGTTTTGGATTTGTGCTAAACACAGAGTTGATAGTATAGAGATATTTTTGTTATTGCTGAGCAGTGCTTACACAGAGCCAAGGGCTTTTCTGCTCTTCATAGTGCCACACTGGCAAGGAAGTTGGGAGTACATGGCAAGCTGGGAGAGGCACAGCTGGGACAGGTGATCCCAAATGAACCAAGGGATATTCCATACCATGTGACATCATGCTCAGTATATAAAGTGGGAGGAAACAGAAAGAAGTGGGGGGATGGAGTAATGGCATTTGGCTTCCAACATGTAACCGTTACACATGATGGGGCCCTGCTCTCCTGGAGATGGCTGAGTACCTGCATGTCTAGGGGAAGCAGGGAATGAATTCTTTGTTTCGCTTTGCTTGCATGTGTGGCTTTTGCTTTCCCTATTAAACTGTCCTTATCTCAACCCAAAAGTTTTCCAACTTTTACCCTTCTGATTCTCTTCACATCATACTGGAGGGGGAGTCAGTGTGTGGCTGAGTGCTGGCTGGCTGGGGTTAAACCACAACAGGCTAACCTTCAACCCAGCCCTTTCAGGCACAGTGTATCTTAAAAATAAACCAAGTAGGCCCTTTGACACATGTGAGTAGCTTCTTTTAAAAAAATAGTAACTTTTTTCAACAATTCTTTTTAAGCGTTGAAAATTAATGAAACCAAATTCAATAATGTCTTCTTTAAAAGACTGCTTCTAATTAAAAAAAGAAAATGCTTAGTCAATGTTAACGTTCGAAAGAATTAGTACCATCACCGTTCATTTCATGGTATCAAAATGTGCGCTGGAAAACTGTTTAATAGAGAAGCCAAATATCTATTTAATTGCAAAAAATCCTCAGCACCTAGGCTAAACTTATTTGATAAACTGAATGAGTAGAGTGAAATCTACAAATGAACTTTTCATTTTTGCAGCAGTATGTGCTGTAATAAGTAACTTAAAACAGATCTTCATATTGACTTCAGACTATAAGGCAGAAGGAGTTGAGATGCACAGAAACCCTTATTTTGCCTTTATGATTTCGTAATTTCGTTATTTCTCACACACATAAAACCTCACAAAAACGCAAAACTGTCCTCCATGGCCCTCCTAGATTTTGAACAATAGTTCTTGAACAAGTTTTCTTTTAGTAGACAATTTTGGTGTGTCCCTTACTGAAGAAAAGATAATACTCAAGGTGAAGAATAACAAAGACTGAAGAACAAAAAGAGCTACCAGGTTGAGCAGGTACCAGACTGGGACATTAATTTCCAAAATCCAGTTACTTCTGCAAACTATAAGCTTACTGGTTATAGATTGGTAATTAAGAAAAAGTAAGAAAATCTGTTATTGCAAATAGCTGAGTTCGAATGTCAAATACTCAAAATTACAAAAGTTTCTCTGTGCTTTGCAGGCACAGGTAGAATTAACCCGAAGAAGAAACAAATAATATCATTCATGGTGTTGATAGAGCAGAACAGAAGATAAATATACCTAAAAGAACAATATGCTTGGTATAGTCATTTCATTACTGGCAAAAATAAAAGAAATGCATAAATGAATTGTAAAAATAATTGGAAAAATGGTAAAAATGAAGGATATTAATAAATGAAATAGAAGACTTTGAAATTAATCTACTTACTACCAATGGTACAATGACAATCTACTTATATTCAGCAAACAGATATTCTGGTTTTAGCCTCTCAAAATAGCATTTAACTCTACCACTAATGGACAATTACGCAATCTTTGTTTCAAGAGACAACATGTTGAAGTAGTTCATTATTATCTGGAAATAAACATTAAATGTCTCAGCTGGATAGCAATTTTTTTTTGGATCATCACCTAGTTTACTACTCACAGAAAGTACTATATGAATAAATAGACTAGAAATTCCCAGAAAGCCATATCATCTTGATTAGTTTTAACAAAGTTTCATTTTAGATTCTTAAGTGGCCAGAAAATACTCCTAAAATTAATAATTTCTTGAACTCCAGAAACAGAAGTGCCAACACATGCTCTTTCTACGGGTGAGCGATTTTGAAAACAGTGAATTTTAACTTTTCATGCACAAATCTTGACTTCCATACATGTCAGACTTTAACCAATGTAAACAGACTGAATGAAATCAGAGAATAATCACAGTCAAGTCTGAAAAAATTATGGACTAAATATCAAGGCAAATAGCACATATTCTATTGTCATATTGTCATTTTGCAGAATGTATTACATAAAACTATCCCCAAAGACGGCACTACATAAAAATAAGAAAAGTAAACATGTATTTCAAAGACATAAATTTCATTGTTTTTAATTCAAAAAGTTGTAACTTCTTTAAAGTTGAAAGCTCTTTCACAGTATTTGCACAGCTGATGCTGCTCAATGGTGGAGGCATGTTACTAAGAGAGGTTGCAAATGCAGAAAGCGTAGTTTCAATTAAGTGATCATACCTGTTACTGTTTTTGTCTTGACAGGACTGCTGGCATACTCAGAGGCTTGATATGATTGCTGCCTTGCCAAAGGTGCGCTTCCAACTGATGCCTCATCCTCTTTTTTTCGAGTTACTGACATACCAAGTGGAACAGCTCCTACAGACTGCTAGAGAAAGAAGTACCTTGTGAACCACTGAAAGCTAAAACACATTAATACTGAATTGTGACACTGTCATGAGAAGCATGACTTAAACTATGTATTTTGAAATGTATAGAAAATTTGAAACACTGATTGGAGCACAAATATTTTTCAAACTTATTACGAAATACTACATTCAAACTTGCACCTACGATTCTTTATTTCAGTCCTGCTAGTCTGAAGAAAAGCTCTCTGGTAACAAAAAAGTGAAATATAACTAAGTTGAAATAACATGGTTGCTAGACAATCAAAATGCATATGAATAAACCTGGCTGATCAACAAGTAAAATAATTATCTGAATGTTCAGTGGAAACTGGAAAGTTTTAGCCAGATATGAAGATCTCAAAGAAATTTATTAATTTTCATTAAGCATGAAAATAAAAGATTCATTGATATTTATATATTATTATGCTTGTTCCTCATATTTCAAATATAACTGACTACTAATGATTTTGAACTGTTTTGTCTTTGACACTTATCAATACATGAGAAACTGCTCAAAATGTGACACTGACACAAAACTGAAGGCAATAAAACTTTCTTTGAAGGACTGAATCCTTATTTTGAGATTAGAGAAGAGTGATGTGCATTAATCCACATGGGTTCTGGAACTGGAAGTCCACAAATTAATATAGTCTATTGGCTTTCTTGTAATTTCTTTTTTAATTAATGAAAGCTACAAACCCCAAAATTGTGAAAAAAAATTTGATCCTCAATTTTGCTGCCCAGTTGGCTAACATCAGCTGCTACATAAATTGCAGATGCATCCCATTTGACAAAAGCAGAATATTTCTACCGTTGACTTTGCAGAAGGTTATCATTAAAAGATGACAAAAATCTTTTTCCAAAGATCAGACATTAGGATTACACGCATCTTAATTTTTGTGTAATTTAATTTTGTTCATATTGGAGTGAAAATATAATCCATATAACTGCGTAATGAGAAACCTCACACATTGCATTAGGAATCTCTGTGGGAAACAAATTCATGTGAGGCGGGCAATGTGCTTGTAAATTTTCTCCAATAGAAAACAGATCACTGAATCAAGCAGTGTGCAACATGTGCACACATACAAAACCCCAAAACAAACAGAAAACTCATTTAATTGAAGGAGAATGACTTCCAAACGCCTTCATCATTTTCCACTATAAAAGTAAATTAAGAGAGACAATCAACTATTTAATCCTACTTCAGTGAAAACAATCAACTGTACATATACAGTTGTACGCAATGTTAATAGAAAAATACAAATGTCAATGACAAACAGAACTCCCATCCCTCCTCTTCCCTCTGAATGTACAGTCAATAGCTTTGTCTCCACATGTCCTCTATCTATAACAACAACAAAAATACCCATCAGCTTTGAGAAGACAAGCTATGCACCACAGAAATACTTCCCACATGCATAAAGGGAGTGGATCTGAAGTTTCCTAAACTTTCATCAGACACTTTATATCACTTATTTTCAAAATCTAGCAATTCATCTGATACAACCTTTCATAAGACAAAGCCATCTGCAGCTTTCCCATGATGGCAACTGTTGAGCCATGTTTTGGCAACTCTGAGTATAATACTGCAAGAATACTGACTTGCCAAAATGAAGAAAGAAGTTTTGAAGAATGAATGCAGACAATACAGGACAGTACAAAAGACAATAGGATGGAAATACTATTGGAAGAAGCAGTATCTAATTCTGAACCACTAAAGGAGCAAATCAGCAAAATAAGATAAGTTACACCACTAGTCATAGAGTGAAAAACATCAAGGCTATCACAGCCAGACAAAGCTGGAAAAAATTATGACCAAATATTGAGTGCTTGAGTGTTGATCTGGACAATGAAACAGCTGTTTTATCTTTGCTCACTGAAATCAAGCCTGATGTTGCCGATGATGACGCCTAGTAAAATCTTGTCAGGTTTTTGGCAAAAGATTTCTGGTTAAAAGAATGTAGAAGATGAAAGATCAGTTTTGAACTAGATGGAAAAGGATCATCAAGATTTGGGTTTTAGCCACAAACTGATGAGGAAATTGTGGCTTGGGAAATAGCAGATGACAAGCGCCCCACAGCTGTAGGAGAAGATGACTCTGATGGGAAAGGAGACATTGCAGGCAAGTGTTACCATAAGAATTTCGTCGCCAGAATTCAAAAAGCTAGCTATAAAGTAGTATACAGTGAAGCTTAAATACACCTACTTGGGATTAAACTTGATGGTTACTAATTGGTGGCATTATAAAGAAGATAAAGAACACGTAACAAAGTTCTAGAACTAAAGCAACTTTTATCCAAGGTTATTCTGTTGACACAAAGTCAAAATCAGAATAGAATACTGACCATAATTTTATCAACACAATAATGTTTTGTGACTATTATATCCAGAATATGAAATGAATGACAATTCATGAAGTTCAAAATAAGGAAATTTACTACTTTTCAAGAACAATTATTTCAATTAACTTTTTAACTAGTGGCTGAAAAATTACAGAAAAGTTATCTTTTTCCAAATTGAATTTTTATTGGCGCAAATAATCTAACACATTACAGACTAGTTAAGCATGTGTACACAAAACACGCATATACATACATCCTATTTATGCATGCAAATGGATCAACAGATATAAATTATTTTTTTTTTACTTCATACTATGTGGTCAAGACTTTGGAAACGATAAAGATCTAAAATTAGAGAAAGGCTCAGAAGAATAATAGCTAAAAACAACCTGTAAAAATACTAAGCCCCAGGTATTTCCTGATTTATGTGGAGATATGCCAACTAACTAAAGCTAAAATATTGTATATTCTGGTAGTAGAAATTTGCACCAGGTGAATTTTTCTTAGGATTTTTTGGTAATTAAATATTTTACTTCTGAATTATAATTTCCCATAAATGTGAGGATGAACAGACATGCAGGGAACATGAGAAATGTGTTTTACAGAAAACTTGACCAATACAGCAGATGAGTAACTTTCATTTGAGGGATGCCTATACAGTCCCTTCCTTGACAACAAACCAAAGGTAAATGAATAGTCCAAGACAGCAAACAGCCTACTATTACCAAAGGGAAAAAAAAATGAAGCACTGGCTTGTGAAATGTTGAATTCAGAAGCATCAGCTCAGACATGGGTTGCTATCTTTGAAATGGTATCAAACCCAGCTATCCCATATAGTGGTGGCTGCATGCACACAGACTGATGTGTATATGTGCAGAAGCTTGCAAACAGCAAGCAGGAAGAAAAATTAACTAAGTCTTTGGAGTGGGGACAGATAGCAGTTCTGCTCAAGACAGGGTGTTTATTGAACATGTAAGGACACTGTCACATCATCACTGTCTACCTCAGAGAAGACTATTTACCTATGTTACAAGACTGTCCAAGATGTGCCAGAATGAGCTGCAACGGTGTGGTGGTTTAAGCCACTTTTTATCGTTCAGGGGCAGGTTCAATAAAGGTGATGGAAAACTGAACAGAGTTTGCAGCAGGTGAACAGTTTATTACAGGGGGTTTAAATTAGGGAAGTCAGGATACCCCAAAGGGACCCCAAAATTACACAGAGAGGAACGGAAGGGAAAAAGAAACACAAAAGGGGAAAAAAAAACAAAAAAAGAAAGGGAACTGTTCTCTCAGCTAGTTGGCTAGCTGAAGAAAACAGAAGGGAAGGATAGAAAAAGCCGTCTCTTATCCCTCCCTCTCTCCTGGAAGGATTCCCCGGCTTTTGAAGTTCTCTGAAAAACACAAAAAGAGGTGAAAGCAACTCTCTCCCACCACCTCCCCAAAGGGTTACTTGTTTCCAAGCTGGGAGTTGCTTCTGTGCTGAGAGAAATGGGTGGAATCTTGCGCTGAGCCCCGCCTTGTTTTCCAATGCTTTCCCGTCGAGAGAATCACGAGTTTCGGTCCCGCCCGCCATCTTTGTTTTCACAGCCACGGCATCTNTCGAGAGAATCACGAGTTTCGGTCCCGCCCGCCATCTTTGTTTTCACAGCCGCGGCATCTCAGAGATGCCCCAGCGCCAACACGGTGCCACAGCCGGCCCCCTGTTGCTGTCCAAAAGCAGTGGCCGTGCTCAGGTTCCTGGCCGGGGCCAGCCCAGGGCTGCCGCGCTGTGGCACTGCCCTGGCTGCCGCCCATGTGCACGCCGGGGCTTGAACTGAGGGACCCCCTCGCGCAGCCCGAGACGGCCCTGAGCTGCGTGCCACGCAGGGAGGGGGGACAGCAGGCAGGAACAGAGGCCGTCCTGGCTCTGGGACCAAGGGACCATGCACTGCATGAGACGGCCCCGGGGCCATGCGTGCCGGTGGCTGGTGATCAGCCCCGCCCCCCGTGGCTGCCGCTGCCCCCGCCATCCCGAGACAGCCCTGGGGAACGGCAGGAGCAAGGATCATCTCAGCTCCAGCCCCGATCTCAGCTTCCCCC
>VXBA01001336.1:1054734-1095357 GCA_013399895.1 Serilophus lunatus
CCCCCCCACCTCGCCTTTTTCCCTTGACCGCTGCAGGAGAATAGGTTGGATGTAAGAAGGAGGGGGACTGGGAGGTAAAAGGTGTCTTTTAGTGTCTCACTCTTAGCTCTGATCTTGTTAGTAATAAATTTGATTATTATTTCCACATAGAGTCTTGTTTTGCCTGTGACAGTGATTAAGAAAGAATCTGCTGTAGTTGTTATCATGAATAGCGAAACCTCTCGTTATATTCTCTCTCTCCTCTATAGCTGGGCATGGGGGAGTGAGAAGGTAGCTGTAGTGGGCCCCTGGCACTCAGCCCGGGTTAAACCACTACAACAGGTAAGTGGGGTTTTCTTACACTCTTTCCCCCTCCCCCCAAACCAGTACAAACAGCAAGGCGGATCTACCACGCCCACCTTACAACAAGTTCTAATGTCATGAAATTGCAATCAATACTTGACTACAGATTTACAGTTCATTGTTTTGAATACTGAGATTAATAATATACTTGTTTCAGAAATTTAAAACTAAACGAGGCATTAGGCCTAGTTCCCACATAAAATTAAGTTACTTAAACAACTTGCATTAATTAAAATTAATTGCTAAATAAAAACACTAGGCATGTGTAAGTCCTGAGGTTCACAAAAGCACCTTCTTTCCTGGTAGGTGAACTTGATAATTTCAGGTATGGTCAGAAAAGTGCTCTGCTGGGATAAAAGACCAATCATTGACTAGGTGAAATGTTTCCAAACTTATGTGATGAACTGGTGCCAGCCAAGAACATCCTCATTTTCACCAACTGATGAAAGCATTCCATCAGCAGTTTCAAGGGGCCTCTGATAGCAAAACATAACAGATTTGAGTCCCAGGTAGCTTTAGTTCCTTAAGCTTGCAGTAACTTCATTCCTGCATCCTTTAGAAACATAATTGCCTTCCATGGGGTAAGAGGTGACAGATTCTGATAGGAATGACCGGCAAGCAGTATCAGAAATCAAACCCTATTATAATTTGAGAAGTCTTTACACACCAAGAAGATAATTATGTCTACTGTTGATACATGTTTGTTTTATCAAAGGCTTTCTGGATGGTGATAACAAACATTTCATAGAAGTCAGGGAAACAGAAATGTGATATTTAACAAACAGCTAATGTAAAATACTGATTTCAATGTAGGATATAGGGATGGGAGTGCAGTGTATCTGGCTTGTACTAATTTTCCTTTCAGCAGTCCCATGGACAGTATATAAAGCAAAATAATTAAATTTTTATCAGAGTTCTTATTAATGCATTAATTCTTAAAATGTGGACCTGAAGAGCAAAACATTCACATACAAAAAATGTATCCATGTGTCCAACACAATATTTCTTATATATATTGACATCTTGAAACCTTTCTTGGTGTTTCTGTTTCATAGTTAAAACATAAGAAAAGTCAGTATAAAAAATATATACCATGGAATAGCTTTTTTCAGGATACTTTTCACCTATTATTCAGGTTTTGAACTAAAAGAGAGCAAAAAAGTATATTTTTCAATTTAATCTGGCCATTTTAAATACTAGGAAGTTGAAAATCGATCCATTGACTATTATATGACAGGTTAATAATAAGATGGCATGGTAAGTTCACTCTCTTTAGACATACACAAAAATCCATTGGATGGGGATTTGAACAACATTGTCTAGTGGAAGATGCTCCTGTCCATGGCAGTGGGGTTGGAACTAGATGATTTTCAAGGTCCTTTCCAATTCAAATCATTATGTGATTCTGTTATTTTAGCAAGTTCTGGTTGGTGCTAGTATCTTAATGGTCATGATGCTCAGAAGCCACTGAATTAAAATATCTCTAAGATGTCTTTAGCTTACAAACCAAAAACTGAAGATTTTAAAACATTTTTAAGCTACAGTATTTGATTTAAAAAGTTTATTCCTTGGTCTAGACCAAGTCTCAAGTTACTTCAGCTCATTAGAATAAAATAATATAACTTCATAAAATCAGTTCCAGTCATTCCTGCAACTTCAGTGTGTTTTGGGTGTTCTGCGTTTTTTTAGCTTTTTGGGTTTTTTTGTTCTATTTGTATTTTGCAAGTGCAATTCATTCATTCTACTTTGCCACTTGTAAAGGTTTCTGGTGTTGTTTACTGCATACTGTACAAACACTACAGTGCTCCAAACAGGAAAGGCGTACCAGTAGTATCTCTTCCCAGATATGAATGCAGCACGTAATATTTGCTACATTTATTATCTCGAAAGACTATCAGCTGATGATGAGGTGAAAACACTCCTATAATATCAAATATGTTTTCCTTACCTCATCCTGTCTCTTTTATCAACCTGTGGGTTGTTGGGATTTTTTAACTTTTTTGACACTAAACAACTCCTTTTTTCTACTCCTTGCACATTAGTCAGAGCTGTTAGATACGAAATCAACATAAAACATTTTTGAAAATCATGTATAAATCATGTAAGTATTTTGCAATCTTTACTAAATTATTGCATTCTCCTGAGTTTAGAAAAGGAAAAGCAGGAGAACAAAAAAGCTACAAAAGAGCCAGATAAAATATTTCATTATCTATGGAAATATACATTAAGTCAGAAAAATTATCAGTCTTTTTTCAAATTGGAAAAAGCTGAGGTACTGAATGCCTTCACCTCAGTCTTTACCAGCAAGACCAACCTTGAATTCCAGGTACCAGCAAAAGAATGGAGCAAGGAAGAGTCACACAAAGGGTAAGAGGATCAGGTCAGGGAATACTAGACAAACTAGACATATGTAACTCCATGGGATGTACCCATGAGTGCAGAGAGAACTGGCAGTTGCCATCACAAGGTCATCTTTGATGTTCTTCAAACAATCGTGGTGACTGGGAGAGTGGCTGAGAATTGTAAGAAAGGGAACCTCAGTTCTGCTTTCAAGATGGGCAAGAAGGAAGACCCAGAGAACTACGTGCAAGTCAGTCTTACCTGAAAATGAGGAACAACTGATCGTGGAAACCACTTCCAGGCATATGAATGAGAGGGTGGTGGCTGGGAGTAATCAGCATAGTTTCCAGACCATAGACTCCAACAAAAAGCAATGTACTCCAAGGGTCAATAATGGGTCAATACTCTCATGTGCCACTATATGCTGGGGCTGCCCACATGGAAAGGAGCTCTGCAGAAAAGGTCCTGGTAGGCACTAGGTTCAACAAGCGGCAGTAAAGTGCCCTTGATGCAAATGTGAATGGCTGCACTACACAAAGTATTGCTAACAAGTCAAAGGAAGTAATCATTTCCCTCTACTCAGAGCTAGGTCTACGGGCATACATACTGGAGAGTCCAGCAAAGGGCTACAAAGATGATGAAGGTATTAGACCATCTTACACAAAAAGCAAGGCTGAGAGAGCTGGGATTGTTCAGTCAGCAGTGGAGAAAACTCACAAGGGACCTTCTCAACGTATAAAAATACCTCAAGGAATGGTGCAAAGAAGATGGAGCCAAGCACTTCTCAGTGGTGCCTACAGAATGAAGCAAAGGAAATGGGCACAGACCAAAACACAGGGGTTCCCTTTAAATGTAAAAGAAACACGTTTTTACTGTGAGGATGCCTAAGCACTGGAACAGGCTCTTTATTCAGCAAGACCTTGTACAACTTACTTTTATATAAACATAAGCAGTACTGGCTTTGCCATATCACCCTTTAAAGAAAACATGCTGCATGTTACACCATCCAGCACAGAAACTGACAGCAGAACTTCTCACTTCAGTAGTAGAGGGGTGATCCTCACCAGGCTGCGTGTACTCCCAACACCACAGCACAGCAGTCATTAATTGTTCCGGTCCCATTGAATAAAATCTCAGTGAGGCCAAAGAGATTTATATGTTTTTAGTGATGACTTCATCATATTAATCTTAAAGAAGACACAGTATGGCTTTATAGAAAAATAACTGAAATTTCATGAGTTTTGTAAAAAAGCAGCTTATGAAGTATGTTCCATATTTCTAGCTTTTCTTGCTTTCAGATAAAACCATGCCAACAGTTTTAAAAGCCATGGGGAGTATTTCAGAAAGAATATTAAATATATGTACTACAAAATTGGCATTATGAACTTAAACATCCTAGAACAATAATTAAAAGGCAAATAAATCTGAAGTAGCTCTGGTATGCAAAGGCATACTGTCTCTGGGGAATCAGACAATCCCAGCCCTATCCTACAGTATGCAATCAGAAGTTTATATAAACTATAGTTGCAATCTGAAGTAAATTAATACTTTGATTTAACTTATTGTATCAAGTACTAACATTATTAGTTAAATGTGTATGCAGGACCAAATGTACTGAAAGCTTTTCTGATTCCGTGTTTTCAGACAGAACACACAACTCTGAATTACTCGAAATGTCAGAGCAAAAACAGTGTATTATTTAAGATCTCTGAATCACACTAGGAACTTCTAAAGTGATGTATTTTTGTTTTTTTTCTGTTGCAATTGTCTAAGACTGACAGTTAGAACAGAGGAAGAAAAGAGCTTTACCAATCAATACCATTTTGACCATATCTCTTTCTTGAAAACATCACGTCTTGTGGTTGTTCCATTAAATGTTCAAAAATTAAGAAGGTTTTATAGAGCATTTTTGTTTGGTTATACAAATGAGACTATGGTAACAGGCTAAACCTTTTCCAATTAATAATACACAAGGCCTAATTTTGACTAGAATCCTTATTCTCTGGTAATTATAGCATCATATAAAGAAAGAAATCTGTGGTTAAGGGTAGTTTAATACAGGTATAATTTTCTTTTAAATAAAGTTTCTTCATGACTACCAGAGATGTTTTAATTGGCATTATTATACGCAGTTTGTATTATTATACACAATTATGTAAACGATGAAAATAGTGTGATGCTGACAGCTGAGTTTATAAATTCACATTTAAAATAATTTCAAATTACTAAGAGACTCTAAATGCTAATAACATCAGAATTGGGATATAGAGTAAATTAAATCAGAAATACATAACAAAAAAATTTAGAAAGCTGTATAAGGAAACGATACAAGTTACAAAATAAACAAAACAAAACGTGATTAAAAATTTTGCCACTGGCAATCAAAACCACGTAAAAATAAGTTTCCTAATGTGGTCATTTAACCCATCTAGTCACTCAGGGCAATCAAAAGAGAAACAATTGAGTGATAGCTAATTAAATACACTGATGTTAAGGACAGACTTCTACATTAACATTTGAAATAACCAGCCTGAATTACATTTTGGAAGGCTACGAAGCAGTAAAAAGTTAATAAATGGTCTGTTTTGAAAAAGAGATATAACAGGAAATGTTGTGCTCCAGTTATGATGCATAAAAGAAGAGTAACTAAACACATTGAAAAGCAAAGTAAAATTACTAAAATTCAATAAATTTCAAAAAAAAGTAAATTTATTGAAATTATAAACCAGCAATTCACACAGTGAAGATTTTCAGATGCTGGTACAGAATGAGCTTAATGGGACTCTAATGTTTGGCAATTACTACCTGAAAAGTTTATTCACACAAAAGAAACAAACATTTACAAGTCATATTCATCCTTACACTTCAAGAGCCCAGTATGAAACTTCCCCAATGTGCACTGTGTTCTACACCTATGAGACAAATAGCTAAAGATTCTTACAATTGCCATTTAATAATTGACTGCTTATAACTGAGACAGAACATCAAGTGACACAGACCACCAGTCAGATCAACTATGACAATTTTAGACTCTAGAAAATTCTGATAAACAACAGCTACAAAAAGTTTAGTATCAGGTAAAACCTGTGTTCTTCTTAGGTCAGGAGTACAGGGAACAAAAATTAGGGGCAAGAATACATCAAGAAAAGATTGCGCCACACAGACCCACAGTCTTTGCTTCTCCTACCTTTTCCAAGCACTTTGTATGCAAATATGTACTTTGATATGATAGACAGAATCTGCTACAGGGTTCACTTCTGTCAAGTTATGAAGTGCTTGTTTAATCTATTAAAATGAGGTTCAATAAGAGTGGTGACTTTATAATCAATTATGTAATTATTTGATAGACTGTTCTAAATTTTAAAATATGATGTACAATTCAGACTCAGAAGGTCTATGAGGTCTCAGTAGTTAAAGGAAGTTGCAAAATAATGATACCAAACAGTGATCACAAAAACATCCTCTTTGTTTCATTAAAAATGACAATTTTATGAAAGTAAAGTTTTAATACGCAAACTTAACATTATAAAAAATTCAAAATAAGATCAACAGTATGCCCAACAAGCTACAAAAACTGAGTAACAAAGAATAAATATTTGAAAAAAGAATGCACTACTAGCATATATGGAACTGAAAGCTTCCCCCCTCCTACCCCTTTCCCTCTGAAAATACATACCTGCTGAAGGTGCCTACTAGCTCGTTTCTGAGGTTGGTAGATAAGCCAAGTATACAGAACTGGATCAACATTAATTGCTAATCCTTGTACACTGGACAAAAGAACTGCACCTACATAGCATAGAAAAGAGAAAAAATGTCAACTATCTGCTTAAGAATCTCCTTATATGTACTCAGTTTTCCCGCACATAAATCACCTTTAATGCAGACTTTTGTTTTATATATCTGTAAATAAATAAATAAAATTTTAAAAAGTTTTAAATTCTAATCAAGGGTCATATTTAAAACATAAACTTAAATAACTTGCTTCAAAGTGAGAAACTTACCAGAACTGCCAGTGTTATGGACACACATGAACAAAATGCAGCAAACTGCACTTTGATTTTACATATGGGGATTTTTTTTTAACTTTGATTTAATTGGCAATCTCAGTACTGCAAGCTCTTAAATGATACAATTCTATCCTGTTTTCTTCTAATCTGACTTTTGAAGTCCTAGGATTAAAAGACAGCTACTGTAAACTCATTTCTTAAAAACAAACTTCTATTTTTCTTATGCTTCTGAAGAAACATTTTCATGGAAAACATTAAGGTTCAAAATAGAAAAAAAACTATCTCAGTACCCAGAAACATCAACATATACATCAAGCTATGCACAGTATAACCCAATTTATAAATCACTATTTCCATCAAACCTGCATTAAAAATCTGATGATACATAGGTGAGGTATATTAATATAATATAAAAGTATCTATTGTATTGAAAAAGTTGGGTAAGTAGTAGAAGGCAATTATCTTTTCACATAACCTTTGCAAATTTACAACATATTAATAAATGAAATCATTTAATAAATAAAAAAATAAATTTAAAACAGAAAGCCTGCTTACTGGAAGATCCAAGCATCAAGTTCTAGAGAATTACAGTAGTTCTATAACACTAAGAATTATAGTTCCTAAAGCAATATATACATTTATTCTCTGTTATACAATGTAATTATGCAGCAATCTGAATTTAATAATAAATGCAAATAAATTCAGAAAGCTTGACATACAATGTACTTTCTAAAAACCAGTAAAAACATGTGCCTCAGAACACACATCAGCAAAACTGTAAATGGAAAATTAATTAAAAAATGTAAGTTATGAGTTTATTGTACATAACAAAATTTTAAATGCAGCTGAATTCCAAATGGCAGAAGCCCCACCAACCTGAGGCGACACCAGCAAAGCCTGACGAGCACAATGGGAAAATGGCAGTCAAGAAATACACAAAGATAAACCATCTGCCTAGCACAGGCTTGGAGTTGGAACACACACTGTGAGGAACTCCTATATACAGACTAGCTCTAATGTGAGCTAATGGTTTTAAATGTCAGTAATAAACCTTAGAAATAAATCTGCAGTTTAAGGCAAAGCCAAAGTCAAGCATAAAGTAAAGGGCTAACACACAAGTAAGAAGAGCAGTGTATATGTCTTGTGGCAGGATCACAGGTAAGGAAGCAAAAGGTAATAGAGGACTGATGAAGTACATGCTTCAATCATTAGCCTTTGCATGATACTTGGATGCCAAAATAAAAGAATCCTTTAAGAGATAACTGCCTGTCATCAGTGATACTTAATGAAAGTTTAATGTATATGTGATATGACAAGTGGGAGTCAGACCTCCCAAAGAGCAAGGAATAAAGTCAGCCAGCAGGCAAAGCCTACAGAAAATCCCACATTTCTAACAGACTACTGAAGAAAGAAAAAAATAGTGTTACTGTAGCACATCATGGTACAGCAACTTAACACAGTTTCTTGATTACTGAAAAAAATTAGCTACAACTAAGAAGTTCAGTGCAATCTAGTCATGCTTTTAAACATTAGCACAGTCACATAAAATTCTACAGTGAGACACAGCACAGATAGCAAAATATTTTTTTTCCAGTTCTCTTTTGACAGTTTGTGTCTGGGATATTTAAAAAACCCCAAAACAAAACAAAAACAACCAAACAAAAAAACCCAGTAGAAGTAGTCAGATTACAATTACATTATTTGCCTTTCAGTTTGACTGTTAGGTAGCTTTAGCTACCTACTTAGCCAATTCTGTCACACTGAATTACTGAAATTTAGTCCTGTATTTGCTACTTAGACACTTTATTCAAAGAGCAGTTTAATCACCTATGTAAAGTTGTTTTCTGTGTAACAGCTTTCTTCAAAATAAGTATCTAGTAAAAATTTTCTCAGATTTGCCTCCTGTTTTCTTGCTAAGAAATAAGAATAATTTCCAGTTTTTAAGGAAGTTCTCACTGATGTGAGGATCAAGCTTTAAGTTGGCAGCAGACTTCCTACATGTCTAAGAAAAAATTAATTTTTTGCCTCTGTCAAAATGCAATGCTTGAGTTTCCTGGATTTCATTAAGATTGTAGTGAACTTTGTTTTCTCCCCCTTCATTTTCTCCTTCTTATTAAATTTATTATTTCAGAAAAAAAGCCAGACCTCAGTCCCATAGCATACTAAGGTTTCCTTTACAGATCCCAGTTCTGGCCAGACTTATCTTCTACATCCATCTAGTAAATGATTAAAGAAATGAGTATTGGACCCAACATCATGTAATCTTTAATGTATGAGAATTTCTTCAGTCATGGCGTCATTTGCCAGGCTCAGCTTTGGCAAATAATTTTTTTCCTCCACAACATTTCACTCTATCTTGAAGGAAGTAAACAAGAGGCTACATGTGGGCAAAGGAGGGGAACAAACAGAAGGCAGCAGAGTACAGTGATGCTTGGTACTCTTCATCCTGTGGATGAGCTTCTTGACAAGCCTCCTTGGATGATGTCAGCTGAAACAACAGTAATTATCTTCCCAAGGGATGGGATGGACCTGGAGAGGATAATCTGGGGTGTCCTGCACTTGGGTTGGCTCTGCCACCACTTCCTCCTGCTAAGCATAGGCTGATGGAGAAACAGGGAGGAGAGGGGTCACTAGCCCGGGGTTCTCTTTGCACTCACTCCTTCAAAAGGAAGGACAAGCACACAACAAATGGGGAAAAAAGGGAATGTAGTACACTCCTGGTGAGGTAGAAAGAGGACAGGACATCCTGGGGACACAGCTGCAGAGAAAAAGAGGGCAGAGGTAAAGACAGGATAGGTGAAATGAGGCAGAGACCAGCAGTAGAGTTGTGGAGCTGAGGAATGCTCAGTCACTAGGAAAGAACAGGAAAAGGCCTCAGGTATCAGAGGCACAAGAGAAAGATGAAGGCAACAAGATAATAAAAGAGGAATGTGGAAGTGAATGAGGGCTTTGGGAAGGAGAAGGGAGGTGGCAACACTTGGGAAAAATTGTGGTCTTTTTGGAGATGCACAAAGCTTGTGTAAGAGTAAACTGCATTACTGAGTCAGTCCCAGCATTTTGGAGAAAAGTAATTTAGTATGAAGAACAAACAATAATAGTTCAGGCATAAAATTGTTTACTGGAACTCAACATTCAACACAATAGTAACAAGCGATAATGAACCAGATATTGAGAAACAGTCTCCAGATTTTTGCACTTGAAAATGTATTGAAACTCTGCAACAACAAAGGATCACCTTGGCAGAATTCTTTCTAAATTCGGTTCTGTGTGTTTGCAGTATCCAAACACAACTTGATTGTTATTTCCAGTAAAAACTTTCAGTAACACATTTCAGATATTCCACTATAGAATTAACTGAAGAACTTCTACAGGAACATGGAGTCAGAGTACATGTACATTTTCTATTGGGGATCACATGAAGAAAGGGAATGACACATAATTCTGACAAGCTTTGTTTATTTTTAGTAACTAACTTAAGAAAATATGGCACCATTTTGCCATATAAACTGCACCATTAATTATTTTAGCATTGAGTACATGACTCCTAGATGTCACAGGACACATGAATGACAAGCAGATGCTAATACAGGTTGAGTTAGCATCATTAATTTAGTATCTGATTATTGTAAAGGCTAACAGGGAAGAAATATTTTTTAACTTATTTTCTTGCTGTTTTTAAGGGCATTTTTACTAAGGCATGCTATAAAAAGGCAGATCTGCATATTATATTGAATAGTTCTAGTTTATAAAAGTATATAGGTAATTAATTCTTTCTGCTAGCTGACTCAGAACAGATGCACTGTAAATCCCTAAACGTGGAAATATCTAAGCCTGTTTCATTTTAGTCTGGGAGTCAACTGAGGGAAAAAGACTGCTCTTCACTACTCTCCTTACTGCCAATATGGCACGGTTACCCACATTCCAAACAGGCTTTAACAATTAGTTATCTTGTGGAACCACAGCCATTTTCAGTAACAACCCAAAGTGAAGAATGAGGGCTGAAGAGTTATAGATTGCAGTTACCCAGCACAAAAATCAAATATACCAATTTGGTATACTTTGGATTATCAAGGACAAGCCAGTATGAATGTCATGCAAAATAATCAGCTTATCTCTAAGACACACAGTCCTGCATTTCACCCTAAATTGCCAAGTCAGACAAGGAAAACACATAACCAGCCACATCAAAGTTTATGTGACTGTGAAAACTTATTTTCACATTCTAACAGTTACGCTAAGTTAATAAATTTTGTCTAACTACTGAAATTTATGTCTGCATGTCTCTCTATTCAAGGTCTACTTGAATGACTACAGATTTAAACATTTTCCCAATTTTATCTCAGATAAAAACCTCCAGCTCCACTGTACTTTCATGGTGTTTTACATTCACCAAGTGCTTAAACTAACACTGTGATCAATTAGTTTAGTAATATACAGAATATATACAGAAGTAGTGCAGTAACATTTTCCCATAAATTAAGGTACTTTGGTTTGTAAAATCACAGTTCCTTCATACAAGTTATTCTTTGCTCAAGAATACATACCTCACAATATTTTAACACTTTTTTTAATAAGAAAGTCTTTTAATCTTAAGATACATTCAATAAAAACATATTTCTGCTATCATCACCTTGTAACTCTCCTACTGAGATTTATAGCAAGAAAAAGCATTTTAAGAAAAGGACAACATCATTATTTTTATTTCAAAAATAGAGAAAGTGAGACAGAGAACTGCAGTTATTAAATTACACAGTAGGGCAGCAGCACCCACGGAAAGAAGTCAGATGTTACAGTGCCTACTGTAACTCCTGTTACTAGTAGAGAAAAATATATGTTCAAGTGAGCCTTGTCTTAACCATAACTTTAAATCACATGGGTCAAATTCCAATTGAACATTCTGATAAGTCATAGTTAGGGTTAAAGAAAAAACACCATCCTATCAATATACATACCCAAATACTCAAAAATGCTTAATTATGAAATTATAGCATAGAATCAATAGTCAAAGATGTAACATAATGAGGCAAAACAAAACTGCTGAATACACTGGTTAGCACAAAAGGCTGTATGTAAGACATCGTCTTTCTGAAGTACAAGAAACCACATTTCTGCAAATCAATTTCAAAAGACAGGAGTTACAGAATATTCTGAGCTGGAAGGAACACACAAGGATCACTGAGTCCAACTCTTAAGTGAATGGCCCATATGGGGATTTCACCCATAACCCTGGCTTGATTAGCACCATATTCTGACTTATCTAAAGCAAAGTATGTCAAATCAGGGTGTGGACAACAACCTTCAGTTATTTCATATCATCTCTGCTCTTCGATGTTAAGAATGGAATTAGCATTTTGTCTTTTTTATTGTGGAAAAACATTGTGACATGTTGAGATGCAAATTTTCACAAAAATGCTGGAATATACATTATAAATTGTGTGTTGCATGTTTTTTAGGGAAAAAAAATTATCTTGAAGGGCTGTTTTATTTTCCAAAACCATTTCATCAAAACTTTCATTTCCTTTAGAGAATATGGTGATGTGGGTTCAGGGAAACAGTTTAATAGGTAATAGCAAAGCCTTGGCAGTGGGTTGGACTAGATGATCTCCAGAGGTCCTTTCCAACCCTAACAATTCTGCAATTCTGTGATCAAGAAAAAAAGAAAACATGTAGGCAGCTGTAGTATACAGAAATGTCAGCTTTATTTGCATGATTACTGAATCATCTCTATGAAAATGTAAAGGCAATATTCCTATGCTGAGCTACCAAGGACCTCTTCTTTAATTCTAGGGTTTTATTGAAAGAATACCTCACACAAGTTATCATTTCCTTATGTTCACTTTTGGGTCCTGTTTATATACTTAACTATCACAATTACTGTTCTGTAAATATAAGAAGAATGATGAACTCTAAATTCAGTTGGCAGAAAGAACTATACAGATAGAAAGCAAGGACATAAGTTCTTCAAAAACATATTGTCAGTGACTAAAGAAAATTATTCCAAATGTTTTAGAAAACATGTCATGTTTAGAATACTTGGTTTGTTTTATTCATAAAAAAACAAGCAGAAACACAACATTTGAGATGCCCAGAGAGCTATGTTTCCACTCATACACTGCGGGGTGGCCCAAACTGACTCCAAGCAGAGGCTGTTACTGGAGACAGTGTTATGAAGGAGGGTATTCCGAAACCCAGAAACACTTACATGTAGCCACATCAGCTTACAAAGTTATCTGGTCCCTCTGTCTTTTCCCCACCCCGCAAAGTCCCAGTAGAAAGCAATGTAACAGACAGTGTTATAAATCTGATCACCATCCTGACTCTTAGTACTGCGTTTATTATGATACGTGATGGATAAGATGTGCTCTGCTAGCAAAGTGATACTTTCACATATTAAACAGTTAACAAGCTACCAACAGTTCTGTCTCTGCATCTGATACCATCATCACATGTGTGACAAAGACAACTCTAAATAACGCCATAAACTACATTAACTCGATCATAGCTGACCAGGTTATCAAAATGTTCACAAAGGCTTGAGAATTTTAGCTTGTTTAGCTCTCCAGCAAAGGAAGTCAGATATATGTTGCAATGTCAAGGATGTTTCTTTCCATTTTCCATGTGAAATCTGTACAACTTACAGTTATTCTTATGGATCAAGAGAAGACTGAGCACTCCGTTAAATACATTGTTTTGGGCTCCAAAGAAACTATGAGGCAATTTCCCTAATTTTTTGTTTGCTCTACCTAGCTGAGACCTCCTTGGTCCCATTTTACAGGCTGCGATGGTTATTATACCAGGTTATACATATTTTTAGTCTCACTTGTAAAATGTAGTAATTTCATTTCTGATGAGCTCGTGAATACAGACATCATGTCAAGCAGACTAGAAATAAAATGTTTGTACTGATATTTCTTATTTAATGAGCTTTTTTTTAAATGCTTTTTTTTAATGGATTAAGATGAAAAATGAGAATAGGGCAGCAAATTCCTTCTTCCATTTGATCTCAGGAGTCTAGCACTACTTTTGGATCATATTCTGTGATCAAATACTGTGGTTCAAACACGGTGTTCTCCTCAGGAATCAATATGCACAAGGATAAAGCATATTTAATTATACAGTCTACTGCAATTCCCCACAAAGATTCTATGAGGTGATTTATCGAAAGGCTTAAAAGAAACTAGTCTATCTATAAGGGATAAGAGAGGACATTAAATAGATAAATAGTTTGAGATGGGGTAAATTATTTAGGAGAAAAGAATAAATGAAAGAAATTCACCCACTATGATAATTTTCACTCTAGAAGAAGGCAGAGCCTTGCAAGGACCTGCAGTGCCCAAGACATTCTAGGAGACACATGTGGCTCAGCTGAGCTACTCAGAGTAACCAAGAACTAGGCTGAATGAAGAACTCCCAAAGCATCCCACCTGATTCAACACAGATAAATACACTTCTCCTACTGGTATTGCTGTCTCGTAACTTTACATGTAAAATGATAATTGAGCTGACTGCTTTGACCAAGAAAACAACCTTTCTGCTTATTTTAGAAAAGCATTAGATCAATGTTGAGAAGGAAAGAAGGAACAGGTAATAAAACAGAAAACACCGTCTACACCACTGCATAAATCTGTTGTGTACAAAGATATTGAGAACACAGCATCCAGCTCTGCTCAATCACAACAGTTTTAAGCATTCAAACCTGAAATCTTGTGTTTTACAGTACTATTCATTCAGCATCTCAGCTCCCTGATTCATAGTATGCTCCATGCCAAATGCATTATACATTCTCCAAATCCCAGAGCAGAGAGCACAGAAATAAAAATGTATACACATGTGTATCTTGAATTTCGCTTACTGGTTAAACAATTTTCTTTTCTTCATTTTTAAATGATTGCCTCTTTACCACAGTCAACTCCTAAGCAAATGGGTTTTGACAAATTTCACGTCCAAATCACCTGGATGTGGCCTTGGACAAGTTGCAATGTCAGAACCTCTTTTCTGAGGTTATGCATTATTATTTGTAAATTTTTATGATTGTATTTTTCTAGGTAAGTATGTATACAATTGTGTAAGTACCATCAGTATCTGCACTTTATATATTATTTACATAGACACTAAGTGATGAAGATACCAGATACACAAGAAACAACTTCCAATCACTGTAGACAATCCTGCAAAAGAGTTTGATCAATAAACCCTCCAAATTCCACACAAACTGCTGTAGAGAGAGCTTTACCTGAAGGCCAAAAGATCATGGAAAGGCAAGCCACTGAGAAAACATGTGCCAATGAACAAAGACCTCTTGAAGTGAGTAAGGGAAATAGTGCTTTGACAGAGCAGAAGTCTAAAAGCCATCTTAAATAGGCTGGGTTTGAAACAATCATATAGAACTTATATTATATATATTATTATATATATATTTACTATACACCTGTATCAGATATTGCAGGCAGAAAACAGCTGAGGTCTGCTCCAAGGCTCTGAAAGTGTGATCTTTGCCAAAACACTCAATATGACCCATGATCCATCAGGGAAAAGAGGACCACATGCCATCACCTTTCTTAATGTAGAGAATAATATCAGCCATGATCCAAATCTATTACTCTAAAACATCAGAATGCCTAATAATCTCTCCCAAGTTTTCTACTCTGAAAAACAGCAGAGAGGAGCTTTACTAAGTTTACAAATTGTGATTTCTATGACCTGTAAGCAGTTAACTGTGTGTCACAATATACATAACCACACTGATAACAGGATTGCATCCTCCCTTTCTCTATGACTGTATTGGTAGAGAGCTACCACACCTTCTCTTCAACTGTGACACAACTAATGATTGAGTTAAAATGTGTAATACCTCAATATATCTCCTTCCAAGTGATTTTCCATACAATCTCCAGTTATATGCTTTTATAATATGGATTTAAAACTAAAACTAGAAAATGCTCAGAAAACTGCCAAGAAGTTTCTTAATACAATTCAGCTTCTGTATTTATAAACACCTCAACTATCATCTGCCAGAAGAGTGTTTTGCAATTTCTTTCTGCAGTATGCTTTTGGGAATTGCAATAGGATTCTTCCCCCATGGCAACAGGGCACCAAGGGAGATGTTTTCATTCCTTCTTTAGCAATTGAACATTTGTAGTGTTGTGACTATGGATACCAACTGGTCTTGCACTTTAAGTTATAAAACTGAAATCTTTTCAGCAGTAGATGCCTCATGTGCCTTCTTTTAAAAGTAATTTGAATAATATACAGCTGTGGTTTCTGTTTCCTTTTTTTTCCCTCCACATGACAGCTTCCCAGAGGCAATAGAAAACATATATTGTTTCACAATTTGAGGTGCTCACTTAAAAGAATACAGACACAGTAGCTGAGGAATACGAAAATAATTTAGAAAGGCAAGAAAGGTTTACAGTAGGAATTCTACATAAGCTTATGCTTTTCTGTAGCGAAATGTCAGAACAAAATACTATGTATCTTCTAAATATAAAGTCCTAATTAATTCATTTACACCTTTCTATTGCTTATGAAGACTTCATGCTCTACACCAGAGATTCAAGACTACAATAAATAGCATATAAGTGAGTTGTCTAATGATGAGCCTGAGTAAAAATAGCCAGGGTATTTTATGCTGCCAAAGTTATGACACAGCAAGATGGGTAAAGTTATACCAGCAGTTCAGTCATAAGCTTTTTATTTTTGTTATTTTTTTTTTTTTTTAATATGTGCACTTCAAAAAACTTGATATGTAGGGCTCGAGTTGAAAGCAAATGTTTTTT
Organism: Serilophus lunatus; assembly: GCA_013399895.1. Classification (NCBI taxonomy): domain Eukaryota; kingdom Metazoa; phylum Chordata; class Aves; order Passeriformes; family Eurylaimidae; genus Serilophus; species Serilophus lunatus. The sequence continues at coordinate 1,071,200 of VXBA01001336.1, forward strand.
TAAAGCAAACAACAACTTTGGGAAATGTGAAATTTGCAATGGATGATTACTCAGTGAGAAAGAAATAGAAGTTTTATATTCTATGAACGTAAAATGGGCACATTTTCTAAAGAACAGTCAATCCCAGTTCTTTTTGCAGCTGATGCCTGCCCAGGCATTTGTATTCATGAATGACTGTACACACACATCAAAAAGCTATTTCATTGAATGCATTCTTGATTTACATAAATGAAGCCATTTATATTTTAGAGTTGAAGTTAATAACACCGTATTAACTTCAAATTTGAATGAAATTCAACAAATCCATTAAAGATAACTAATTTATTTTGAGATTCACAGTACCATTGATAGACTTAAACCTGCTTTCCTCAACTTATGAAATCTACATGTAAGAAAGGAAGGAGAATAGATAAATATGTCCAGATACAGTGAAATGGTTGTACCAAGAGACCAACAAGTACGGACTAATTGACATGTAAAATATGGAAATACTTCTATTCACAACTAGAACCAGCTTCAGAAAGTCTTGGGAATATGTTGTCATTTCAAGAGATTCCAGAAAGATTTCAGGTTAACTACACTACATACTTGAGGTCCTTCTCAAGATATATGGTGTATTACTGACTGAAAAATTCCCACACAGTGGTAATACCAAGAAAAAATGCCCTGTTATGGCATACTGTGAAATTGCCTAAGTACTAACTGAATTTACATATGAGCATATTGAATGTATATAGTGAAATCTGGATATCCTGCTTGAAATTTTGTCTGTTCCTTCTCTAACAGCTAGTAAACTCAGGAGAATAAATAAGATCTTCATCATATAATCTTGTTGGGAATAAACAAGATCTAAAAATAAATAATTAGTCTACTAATGATAGATTCAGTCATCTCTAAACAGATTATAAAATTGTGCCTTTATTGACATCAATTATATCCCCTTCCAGAATACCTTCATATATACTGACTACAACGAAGAATTGATATGAGATATCTTATAATTATTTGGTAATTTCCTAAATTAAGATTTATGCTACTAGAAATGTCTATAGAGTCTGAGTTACTTAAAATGATGATGGTCACTATGATTATTACAGCTATAGATTAAAGAAGAATCTTAGATGGGCATGGAAAAGCCCACCACAGTTGTTTTACAGCAATGACTCAATGTTAAAAATGTCGAAAAAGCAAGGATCCAACACAAAGAACCAACATGAGTAATACTGAAGAAAATTGTTGCTCATCCTGCCTTTATGACTGAGGGCAATTTTGAGTATTATTTAAACATTTTTAGAAATTGAAATATTCTTCCAATTCATAGAGATAAAGGGTACTGGATAAATTTAACAAAAATTTTGAATTTCTGAAGTAACATTTCTCAATAATCTAATGAATGTTATCATGATCACCAACAGACAAATAATAAAAACATGTCTTTACAGGCTATACAGCAGAAAAAAAAAATCAGAGGATTAAGTTAAGGGTGGTGTTTAAAACTTCTTGGCACAGTATGGTATAAATTTCATAAGGTATTATTAAAAAAAAATCATGGAAAAATAATACTCAGAATATAATTAAAAATATCCAGATTGCCAACCTAGTTTATTTTGAAAGTTGCTGTTTCTTCTGCCGGAAACAATGTTGTGAGACTAATGCAGGAAGCAGAAAAAGTAACTGCCTCTTCACATCAGAAATCAATGCACAAAACTACAAAGCCAAAGTTCGTGCACTTCATTTCTACCAGCAGTGAATATAGAGATTGTTATTTAACACTTACAATTTGTTTCAAAATTACTGCATTATTTAGTTGATGAATAAATAAGTTCTGAATTAATTTTTCTCAATACCAGCATTTTTGTAAACTTGGAACATAAAATGAAGGTCAGCTGTTAAGATAAATGATTTCAAAGATTCAGAAGAGCTAGACATGGTGCATCCAAGAAACTGAAACACCTACTATAAAAATCCATTTTCTTTTAGGCTGAAATATGCATTCTTAAATGGTGTCAAGACTTATTCTTATTTCTTCTCACTCATGTGGATCGAAGGCAGGCTAACTAATATTTCTGAATTAAGAGAAAATGTGTATTACGTTAATGATGTTCAATATATATTAAAGGATTCACTGTATTTTGTAAACATACCTATTTTCAAATCCTTATTTTAACCTCTTCCATCATTACTAAGCTTTTCAAAAGAAATGAAAACAAGGTAAAATTTAATTGATTACCTACATTTGTATTAATAAAGCCAAAACGTTGTTTAGTTCAGTCAGTGTTTAAAATCAATGCTTAGCTAGAGAGAGAGCAGGAATTTTACTTTCACTTTTGTACTTGAGTGAAATGGTTCTCCTTATATCAAAAATACTGTCTAGTTCGCTATTATTTTTAAAAAAAATATTATTGTTTTTGAAAAGCACGTAAACTTCTCCAATATAGGCACTGGAAAATCACAGGTAAGGAAAACTACAAAACTGCATCTCCTAAACAGTAGAAGTCCAGAAAGCTGCTGTCATACATTTAGGTCACAGTGGGAGTTTTTAAATATGTTGCCTTGAAAAACTGATTTTTAAGTGAAACCAGCTTTCACATTTTTACAGTGTCTTCTGAGAGAGATGTTACAAATAAACAGAAACATGTAACCTTTAGTATTGTTTTGGCAGTAAGCTGAGCACTGCAGCTTTATGATTTTGCAAACCTCATTTAGGATTTTTAGCAAAAAGTGTTAAGTAAACTGCATAAAACATCTGCACAAGCACTACAAGAACGCTGGCTTTATTTAGAAAGCAAATATTACTGCAGATGGCTAACAATACATCATGTTGACTTCAGAATACTAATTTTCTGAACAGATCTTTAGAGGACATGCTCCAAAAGACCAGTGTGTGCTCTTGTGTCACACTTTACAGATCAGCAACAAAACATACCTGCTACAAAATTTTTAGATCAAGTTTTCCTGCATTTGTCAGTGCACTTATCAGACTATTAAAACTATGATAAAAAAGAAATTCAAACATGTAAAAACAATATAAATGAAGAAAATAACTGAAGAGAATTTTAACCAATCAAACATTAAAAGGGACGTTTACTTATAGCCCTGCAATTTTAAATTTTCTGCCTGACACCACATGTTGGGGCCCTATGTGGTCCCTACCAGGTAACCATAGCACTAGCTAAACAAATCGTTTGCTAATCCAGATATGTCAGAGCTGTACTTCTATGCTGGGGCTGGAGAGGTGCCAGTTCTAAAACCAAGAGGTGAAGATAACAGCAAGCATGCTATGGAATATCTGTACCTGGAAGAGGAAGAAAAGCTAGAGGATTTTACCTCATCTTTTCGTGTTATTAAGGGAAAAAATTCTGACCAGGTGGTTCTTCTCCAGCTCATTAATCTCGTAGTCCTTTATTATGATTAACACTGCATGTAGAAACTGTAATTCTGGAATAAAATACAGATGTTTATAAAGTCCTGTGCCTGTTTATGGCTTTATGTTTCATGTGGATACTTGGCATTCGGGTTGAGATTTTGAGCAGGGGAGAACTGTGAGAACATTTAAAAGCTGTTTAAAAAGTGACTGATGCATGTGCATTTCAAGAACTCAGTTGTCATTCTAACAAAACTCTTAGTTTATGTACTAAGAAATTTTAAAGTTTCATTGCATCATGGGTTTAAGAGAACACCAGTCTGATATACACTGCCAACAAATGGAGCAGTACCACGCCTGCTGTGTTTCAGTTGCTTCCTGCTTCTTACCACATCACTAATTTTAATTGGAATAAACTTTATCTGCTTTCTTACTACTGCTGCATAGCTGTTTTCTCATTTTATGTATGTTTATACCAAGTCCAAAGGTATAAATTTTCTGTAAACATTAATCTATGCTCAGCTAACTCCACAGTGACAAGCTAGATGTGAAACAGTGTTCAACTGAAGAACATGACAAGATATCTCAAAATAACTCTGTTTACTTAGCTCTTTCCAGTCGAAGACAAAAGCAGCTGAATAGTGAATAGGAAGACCTTGGAATTCTAATTTCTTGTTCTTATTTTACAGATATACGTAAATAAAAGAATCTTCATCTTTTCTTATGAACCTGAATTTGTCTGAAAATAATTTCATGTCCTTCATAGCTTGAAATATCCAAGTTGTTTTCACACAGTAACTGACTCAAGTGCCTCCCTAATTTATTGAAAACAACTCTTATTCCTATCAATCCAGTTGCGCTTGCAGTATGCCTTAAAAACAAGCAAACAAAAAAAACCCCAACAAACCAAACAAAAGACCAGGGGGGCTCACAACAGCAGTCTGTTAGTGTTACAGATATATTGCAAGTACATTGATAGAATGAGCTCTACATTTTTTTACCCTCAGCTGAAAAATTCCTGCCTGGATTGCTACGAAAATAGCAGGGGACACTGAGTAAGCAAGCACCTTATTGTGCTGCTTGAACTGCTTGCTGGTTATGAGAGTATGTAGTGTCTGCATCTGTCAAACCTCAGAAGACCTGACAACACCATCAGTTATTTTACTAAATGTACCTGTCCCAAGTACCCTTACATACACAGGTGATTATATGTCGAATTCTACATAAATCCTTTTCACACAACCACACAACTCAGAACATCTTCCTGCACTCCATAAATCTTCATCACAAGCTGAATTATGATTTTCTGTTTTAACAGTAGACAGCATGTTTACAAATTGAGAAGAGAGATTATTTAACAACCTAAAAGATTGGTATTTTTAATATCTAATTATCTAGTTCTTCTCATTTGTCAGTACATTCAGCTACACAGGAACAGGATAACAGATTTCAATGGGTGTTTATGATTAAAACAGCTTAAACCTGAATATTATTAAAACTCCTAGATCTTAAGAAAAAGATGTTCCATATTCAAAATAATTCTCAATAATATTGATAAAAAATAAATATTATGATACTTCTAATTCAATCACAATAGCACAGAAAAAGTGAAAAAAACCATAAAAACAGTGTTTAAATGTGAATAAATCTCAGTTTTGAGAAATGCAATAAGCAAACGTATCCAATTTCAAAACAAGCTGAAGATGAAAATTTAAGGTAAACATAGAGGGCAAGACTAGCCTTATTTAAACTGAGGCATTTCTGTATCTATCCTAGGTGTCTATTCATAGCATACAAACAAGTGAAATATTTTTAAATATAAAACATTACAAGGTATGAAAGTTGTAAGTTTCCTGCCTCAGAATTGCGGTCGAATGGTAATACACCAAATAATTTTCATCAGACCACAGTGTAACAAATACTAATTGTGCTCAAAAATCAAGGTAAAAAAAAAGGGCTCTTGAACATGAAAGATGAGCACTTTTAACATCAAAGAATCTACAGTGTATTTCTTCATTAGATATGACTTTTTCACTTTAGCGGAATAAAGCAAATTAATGAATAGATCATCTGTGGATCTAATCTCATTTTTTGTAGTTGTTCCCATATCTTATACTCTCCAGCTATAGTGGCCAATGAAGCATTTACAGGCACTGAAAAAAACACAGTATTTTAAAGCTGAGGTTTTGAACAACAGATATTTCATGTGCAGCACATTTTACACTATTAAACATTGTGATTATTTCAGTAACATTATGGGGATAATCTATTATTTAAAAATTAACCATTTACTGATAAAAATTCAGAAATTAATTCAGCCTTGTATTATCCTACAGATAAATAACCATTAACAATTTCTTTCCAATATCACAAACCTACCTAGCTTTAACTCCTCTAATATATTCTACAGACAGATTTTTTATGTAAGAGATACCAGGATTGCTGTAATATCTAGAAATATTGAGATATAGAGTATTTTTGGATTCTTTGTTTTTCTGTTTTTACAACCGAAGAGATAAGTTTCTATATAAAATACTTCTTCAAAATTGTATACATACTCCCATTCTCACAGGATATGCAGACTGACTCCACCAGCCTCAGCAAAAACTCTTTTCACAAGAGAGTGTCACACTCAGGAGATGAGAATCCCCCATGGATGTCACTTGAAAAACAAATACACACAGCTCCCAGCACTTTCCAGCAGAACTAGCCCATCCCCCCAAATGATCTAGCTGTGCCCTCAACTCACAATCCCCCAGCTCTATTGGGGAGCACTGACTGGCACAGACTCTGCCCTATCTTTCCCTCTCTAGTACTAGGACCCACCTTGAGCTGACACATAACTTATGCACAATCTGCACACTATCTGTGGCACATAAACCCAAAACCAGCATTACTTCCAGGTAGGGAAGGGAACATGGGACTCTCATGGGATATGCAAGAATTCTACCATGATCTCACAATGAATTAGAAAAAGTAATTTCTTCTAGCCACAAACTTCATGGTACTCAAGCTTCAGTATAGCAGAGTCAAATAATAAAGTTCAAATGTAATATACATTTTTTATTACATCAAATTTTACTTTCCTATCGCTACTGCCACATTCAGAAGCAACCTACAGTTCTGAGTGTATTTTAAGTATTTTCCATTAGTGAAAGAGTTTTGTAAGTGCTAAGCTAAAGACTCAAACAGACAAAAGAACCTTTCCCTCATTATTCTGTCATTACAAAGTGAGCATATAGTGTAAAATTATAAAATGGATTGGAAGTATTGAGAGAAGCTATGGTCTCACTTTACTGGTACATTATTTTTTCACAGGCAACATAATTTTCATATTGTCCAATGGAAGCAACAAGTTGACACACAGAAGTGTGTGATTTATTAATTAGAAGCACACTGTGGATCCTAAGTGACAGCCCATGAATTATACCCTAGGTGCCTGAAGTAGGAATGCATGAGACTGCCTGCCATGGTTAAAAAGGAAGGAGGGTAGAAAGAAATTCACACCAAAACTCAGTAGATCCATGTTCTGTCATTTTCTTTCTAGATCTTTCATTGGATCAAGATGGGAAAAAGGTATTATCAGAGAATAAGTTATGAAGAAATACAGCTTCCTTTATAATCATCAACTCTCTCCCAGGCACAGACACTATGGCCCCCCAAAGAGAACCAGCAGTGCCCTCTGGTGATTCAGGTCAAATTTATCTGCGTTACATGGGGAAAAAAATGGACCCAACAGTACTCTTAGAGAAGCTCCAGATAAAGGAGGAGGAGGACACTGTCACTTCTGTTGTGTAATTACAAAGCAGCACATCCAACCTACATATATTTGTATTCTGATTTGAAATTACTGCTACATTTACTCCATTGGAGTGAATAAAAATTTGATGTGCATTTGGAGATAAAAATGCCCCAATATGCACCGTGTCTGACACACCTGTTGGAAGTTGTCAGTCCTTTCCTGACACTAAAGAACACAGTTGTAAATAAAGCAGTTTTAGAGGACAAGAAAACGGGAGAGGTATATGTGTTCCTGTTTGCTTGGGGGACTTTTTGTTTTTCTTTTGAAGTTATGTAAGAGATTCCCCCACAAGAACATGGCAGGTTCCCACAGGAACGTGGTAGAGTAAGATTACTGAAATGAACTAAGTGCAGTAGACTGGCTTCTCTATAGCAGACTATCTTTCGGTCCTTTGATAAGTTCTGGAGTAACAATGGAAAATGCTAGCATTCCACTCTGGCAATATTGCTGGTCTCAGAGGAAATCAAGTATTCAAAACCCATCCAAAGTATTGAACTGCATGGCAATATCTACATGATCAATTCCACCAAAGCTTAAAAATATATTCTTAAGGCATGACTGATTTAGGTTCTTTATATATTGATGTAATTACTCATGTTTTGTATCTTATCTTCAACCAAAGCTACTCGGAGTTCTTAATCTCCCTTCCACCCATTCTGTTATCCAACAGCTTTCTTCTGTGTGTTTCATCTTCTTTTGCAATTCCATTTTATTCCAAACACAACAAATATCTAAATTTTCATCAGCATGTGGATTTTTCTTCAAATATATTCAGCCCCTCAAATACATGTAATATTTTCACTTTTGACCCACTGGCATACACTATGCTCTTACAGACATGTTGTCCTGCATCTACATTTTTGGTTGTTTCTTAACTATGCTGAATTTTCTGAACCTGTAACACAGTTTATTTTTTGAAGGCACCATTTACTGTTACTGTGTGACAAATAGTTTAGAGTAATGAGATTTGAAACTCGATTTTGACAACTGAAGTTTTAATGCAACCATTATATATAGGACTCATATAGGAAATAATTATCATCTATAAAATTCCTAATAGGTCTGCATTACTTCTATTTGAAATTTAAACAGAAATTATCAAGAAAGGAGACTTGCTGTCTTGCGTACATTTTGATGGTGTAAGCCAAAAGTGAAAATATCCTTCCAAATATATTATTAAAATGAAAACATTTATCTAGAACATAAAAGAAATGCAGAAACATAGAAAGTGAGTAAAACTTTAAGATGGTGTTTTGTTCTTCCTCCTCACACCCCTCCCCCCGCCTCCAAAAAAAAGTTAAAGTAATAGGACAAGAAACTTATACATATTTTGGATCTTCACTTCAGAGTTTCACTAGAATGGTGTTGCAGAACAGTTAACTTGGACCATGTGGATCTCTCTTTTTCTCTTAAGGAATGTAAGGCACAAGACAAGAAGCACGTCACTCAGCTCCACTTCAACAGCTGTTCTTCCACTCCTTTCTATGTCAGCTAATTTTTCTCTGTAGTCATTTTACTGCTATCTCCTGTGCAATAGGCTTTTGCATCTGCCCTAAAATGGCATAGAAGAGCAACAGATGCATTACCACTGAAGTTGACTTTAATTCTTATCAGGCTGCAAAGTAGGGTCAGAAGTAAACATGCCTTTAATCTAATTTATTTCCTAAAATACTATCACTCCTGCTAAACCACATTATGTCCTAATTATCAATAGGTTTTAGGGGCATGAATAATATGTTGCTGAGCTACTCTTAATTTCCCATAGCTCAAAAACGTTTCCATTCTTTTTGTGTTCATAGCAGAGAAAAGCGGCACAAGCCGTCAGGCACATGACTTGCTGATCTGTGCCACTTTGCAGCCTGTTTGGAAAGCAAATTGCTAAAAATTATGACAGAGAACAAACACTCCTCTTGCTAACAGATAACCATGCATAGCTATTCTTACAATAAGGGGACATTTGCAGGTCCTTTTTAATTCTGTCTTTATGTTAATTTGTGCTAGTTCAATTCCAATATGGAATTTAAAAGCCTTAATCCTGAAACAAATCTGAAAAATAAATTAGTTACTGAAAATACAACTCACTAGTATTTACAAGGGTTTACTGTAGATATAAAAGTTTCAGTAAGTGCCTATATGTTCCCCGAACAAACACTATCCAAAATAAATTCACCCTTCAGGGGCAAGATAATGTCTTTTCACCTGAAAAACGAGTTGTATCGAATTACACACATACAGCTGAAGAGAATGAAAGACTTCTCGGAGGTCGAACACTGGGGAAAATATTGCTGCATGCAGCAGAAATTGCTCTTTGGTACCATTTTAAAAATTTTGAAATGCTGAAGAAACCGAAAAGTAGACCTTCACCAAAAAAAAAAAAAAAAAAAATAAAACCATTATTGATTACATTTAATACTTTTTGCAGAATAAATTTAATGTTGCAAATGGTAACATAGCGTGTTAAAATGAACTGGCATTAAGCAGGCATATAGTGTAAGTGTAACACTGTAACACTGACTTTATACTCGTAAACATCCTTTCCACACAGAGCCCTTTGGGACATTCAAAGAATTCACTGAATGAGCTACTTGGAATAAATAAAGAACACTCAACTTGGCCTGTAACACTTCAACTGATTAAAAAAAGTTTTAACTGTTCCCCTAGTTGCCTGGAAATGGACATTTAAAAAAATAATGTTGTGGCAATAGCAAATCTTTATTAATTCCTTCTTTTTGGATTTTACTGCATGGGGCTCGTTAAAAATAAACTTTCAATCCAACTCATTCAAGACTGAAAACTTAGTACTACATAGTGAACTACACAAATGTATGGGGAAAAAAACGAGTTATCTTTTATTTAGCACTTATTCACAGAAACCAGTGATTTCCGGCAATAAAATTAGCTTTAGTAACAGTTACATAAACTAAATGGGAAGATGCATTTCTTCCTGATTACCATGCTGAGCTTTAACAAAAATTACTTTTAACTCAGTTTCAAGTACCAGCTACATGACTTTTGAAAAAAGTTAGAGACAGCACATTGAACTTTATTTTGAAAATGTTGAAATTGATTTTAAAAGTTTGAAGATACATTTGCATGAAAATTCATTTATGATTAATTTTTAAGTGCTTGAATCTCTATTTACCTGTAAGGTGAATTTCAAAAAACCTGTGGACTACAGGTGCATTTGTAAAAAAACATGAGTTACGATTACTTTAAAGTGCATTTCTTTTCAAGTTATCTGTATAAGAATATCAGCAGCTACCTTACCATACATTGTTTTGTTTGATTACCTAGAAAGTAAAAGCAAGTTGAACTCAGAGATGACAAAAAAAAGAATTTAAAACTGCTTTATATACAAAATGCCTTCCCTAGCTCCACTGTAAATTCTGACTATATCCATATGGGGGCAGTAATGTTAAAGAAAATAAAACGCCCTAAAGCAATCACATTAATTAATTTGTTCACAGGCAACCCTGAGAGACAAGGTTCTCAATACAATACTAAAAATCTTATCCGGAGCCTAGGTCTATTTTTTGGTGCATTTAATCACCCATATCAATAATCTGCTATTATTTTTGCATTGCAGTTAATCTAAAGCAATACCTACAATGCAGCACTGTCTCAAGATAGGCAGCAGGTGGGGAGGAACTCATTTGTCCACAGTGTTTGAAGATGCAAGATGCTAAAATAGTTATTATGGACTGTCACCACAGTAACACTTCCTGGATTAGGAGAACTTTATCTCAATGTAAATTATTCTATCAGGTCAGCTATCTTCCCCTTTCGTGGAGTAGCTGGAATCTTGATGGGATAACCTCTGCCTGGACATTCGAAGCAGCAGCTTCTCCATTGAACAGTTGGCTTGAATCAACAGCAATCTTGGTAGTCAACAGTGAGGGCTTTTTATGTGGAAATACACTGAAATAAAACCACTTGAATTTGTGCTTTGTCACACTAACAGACGAATGTTCTTTCAAGCCTCAACCCGACTTTCCCAAACCAGCTACAAAAAACCACCAACATGTGTGTCTCCAAAAAAAGCCAGTTCTTCTCCAAGTTTTCCATAAAACTAGATTAAGTCACCATCAAATTTTTAATGGCTTCCTGAATATACTGCTAATCTACAGAGAAGAAGACATTTATTGTCAGGTAAAAGGCTGTAGGAACACAGCAACCAGCTCCATGATTTGTTAGAAGAGAGAAAGCAGGAATGAGCTATGGAAGCATAAATGTTTACAATGTTCCACAGAAAATCCCCCAACAAATATCAAAACCCAGATAGCATGCCAAATGTACAATGATCATTATCCTGACCTCCTCACTAAAACTTACCATGACAGTCCCCCAAACAGTCTTCTGACTTTCCCAACACAACAGCTTTCTACTTTTTGTAGTAAAAGCATTGAGGGGTGCACCTGTGTGAAAACAGGCTCTCTGAGATGCAGCAGGCTTTGTAGCTCTCAGATTTTGGAAAACCCACTAGTTTAACAAAAATTGCAATGCAGGGTCATGCCACAAAACAACCAAAATAACTAAATACAAAGGGTCTTTTGTGTTGAAGATTACCTCATGTAGATAAAAAATTCATATCAATAGAACTCCAAATGACTCTTATAGTTGTGCTACTTGGAAATGGAAATTATATAACCAGGTAATAAAATGATAACAATGGTGTTTAAAGCCAACTAAGTATCATCATTCAAGGTGGTAAAACATTTTGAGTCTACTCAATAAGAATCATATGATTACCATAAAACCCACCATAATCTAAGCACCATCATTTAAGGTGCAAAGGGTACGAAATTTGCATGTAATTCTGCAAAACTGAGTGGAAGCTTCCTTGTCTCCAACTGTGCATACACATTTCAGGATGAAAATAACCATTCCTATTACCCTTCAATGAAGGCAAATCTATTTCTCCCTCACTCAGCATTTGCCAAGGTCAACTTTCTCATCTCTGCTGCAGCTCACCTGATCACTGTTCATAAACATCTCTCAACCACTCATTCAATTATTACAGCTTTTTCTTCTATTTATTCTCACAAAATCAAAAGAGCAGTGGGTAACAGGAAAGTAACTGAAAATAAGATCACTTTGAACTAAAAAAAAAAATAAAATAAAAACTAAAAATCTGAGCTCAAGAATAATTCTGTGAAACAAAATCACATTTATTTGTAAATACTCATTTCACCACTGAAGTCCTACTACACTGGGAAATACACAGACCATTCTCCAAAGCAATACAGTAGTTGATACGAATCTGGAACGATTGCACGAAACAGTTTATTGTCCACAAGATGTGCCTTCTGAGCTCCCAGACACTTTGAAAACCAGAACAATTTAGCTCTCTACACAAGAATTCAGGAGACAAAGTTAGAAACTCAGATTTGAAAAAATTCTAATGTGGTCTGCAAAATGACTCACAGTACCACAACTTATTAGATGTAATTAGAACCCCATAGAAAGTGAATTTGTACTTGATGACAATAGCTAATATTTGCTTATTTTTTCTTTTTAATAAGGACTTACCAGAATGTCTGTGATATCTGTAATAAATTCAGAGGAAAATGAGCAGAGAACTGCTTGATTTCTTACCATACAACAAAAATAACTAAAAGTGGCCACGTTATCCAACAACTGTGATGCAAAGTCATTTCAAAAGTTACAATAAATGAAAATGGCTAACAGGATGAGAGACAACTTTTAATGCAACTATAAATATATCACCTAGTCATTTTGAAGACGCAATAGTCTGATGTTGCTTGTGAAGCAACTGGGCAAACAATGCTTGACTTGCAGTCTTCAAAGCAGCAGTGAAGAGCTCTACTATTCTCAAAGCAAGCAGGGCCTATTTTAGGACCAAAGAGAATCCTTACTTGCAAGAGAATGACAACCTTGAAGTAGTTTCCTGGGGTAAGGAAAGGAAAGCTGTATTATCTGTGTCTGATCATCAGCTCATGGAACAGACACTTTCCTATATAAAGGGCAGAAAATAGAGCAACAGAGCATGTCTAGTGATTATGTTGTTAGCTATCATGCCAGCTGACAGCTGGGGGAATTGCGGGGTGCATTACACATGAAGTTGACTTTATAGCTGCAAAGATATCTGCTTTCTTCATAATTTGGAACTAACAGGGAGTTTCCTCTTAAGGCAGATGGATTTTTCTGGCCATTTGAGAAGGATCTTGATTGTCAATGCTAAGAACCTGTACAAAAAGAGAGAATGCTAACAACAGTCTTAATTGCACTTCTGACCAAAATACCCACAGAGATCTAGACTACAGAGCTACTGAATCAGATAAAATTCTTCCCCCAGACATTTGTTTGTCCTACTCAATCAGGACTTCTCAGACGAACATTTTGGATTTCACACCAGCAATTCTAATTTTACTTACAAAAAGACGTGCTGAAAGGTTTTGGTTTTGAAAAGCAAACATGAAATATCCCTGGTGCATAAGTTCATATTGAAAGAAAGAAATCTCAGTCTATATTAATCCTTCAGTGCATATGGGGTTCCTGGTAAAAACTGAGGGCCACTAACTTCTCCATGTAAAGGAAGAACATATGGTCTTCTCCTTAACGTAACAGAGCAATGTAGCCACAGTTTCCAGGTTCTGTTTTTGAGCTTCTGTTAGTAACTCTTTCCAAGACTAAGAAAGAAAAAGTAAAAAAAAAAAACCCTAAAAAGTCCCCAAACAAATAACAAAAGAGGGAAAAAAAAGAAAAAGGGAAAAAATGAGGGAGAAAAAGAAGAACTAACATACAATACCCACTTTTCCCAACTGGTCTGAAAAGCTTGCTGATACCTAAAAGACATCATATTCAGACTTTAATAACCATCATAAGCGTACTGAATCAAATAAATCATTCCTGAGCTCCACAGGCTGTAAATCAGGCTATTTGAAAATTTACTGCCTAAGTTGAGTGGAACATGGAGTAATTTTTTGCCTCTGATCTTTGTCAGATGTCCCTATTAATTTTAAAAGACATGAAGGCTTGGTTCCCACTCTCTCAAAGGGATAGGATCAAACAATTGGATATCTTTAATTTTTTTTTAATTATCCAAACAGGTCACATAAGCATTTAAGCCAACCTAGGACTTTTCTGACATTGACAGTGGGATGTAAGCAACCTGTGTGCTCCTGGCCACAGCACCTGCAATATTCAGAGCAATGAGAGCATCATCTTTTCACTGAAAACTAATCAGATCACCTAAGCACAACAACACAACTATGGCATTAGATACTGACCTACCCATTCTCTTAAAATAAAATTGCTAATAAAAAGTTCAGGATAGAGAGAAATAGTATTTATGTATGCATAATTGTATACATGCATATATATGGGTTAATATGAACTTGGTCAAACTTCTTGTTTCCCCTACTTCCTCACTATCCCCCCACCTGTTTTTTATTATGTAGTTAAACAATTACGTACATTGCAAAAGCCATGAAAAGATTTCACTTGCATCAAACTACCAGTTCAGATTGCATTACCTTTTATCTGTACTGCAGAGCCTTTACAGGCTTCAATTTTACAGATAAAATCTATTATTCATGTGAGATAATTATGTACCATATAAATTATTTATTTAGGCTTGCTTTTCTTTCTGAGCACCTCAGATTGCTTTATTTATTATTTTTCTTGCAGTTAGGTTGGCTACCATCTTAGCCAAAGCAGTATAAAGCAGTTGTAAGACACTGTTCCTGCTTCTTCTAATACCATGAATGGACAAGAAGCTTTCCTGCATTAGAAATAGAAATGCATGCTTACACTATATATATATATATACACACATATATACACTTTAACTACATCTTCACATGTAGATACTGGCTTCTTAATATCTGCATTTAGTTTCTTCCAAAGATCTCAGATTCAGTATTAAAAACCAAAGCTTTTTTCATAATGTGATGTTTGGAACATAATGGTTACATGGACCAACTCCATTAGTACTTTGCAGAAAACACAGGTGACTGCTGGGCTTTACTCTGAGTGCACCAGTAGCTACTTGAAAATCCCTAAGAGCCAACTCAAATATTCCTCTTTCCTGACTTCTCCTCACCACACCAGCAGCAAGGCTGACTGGGTGACCTAACAAGCCCTCTTCCAACTCTTGTTTCTGTATGAGCTGACAGGTTCATCAAAGAACAGTTTTTAAAGAGGAGTCTCAATGGGGTTGGGAAATGCAATGCACAATGACAACATAAGAATAAAAAAATGAATGCAAATGAAACACATTTGGGAGATTGGATGGTCTTTGCCACTTCAAAGACAACTAACTATTTTGCCATTTGAATATCTTGATGGCTGCCAATAAAACAAATGCTTTAGCTTATGTATTTTTCATATTAAAAAAAGCTATATAATACTATTAGCATCAAAAAATATTCAATCTCATGACTGAAAAAACATGTATAGGTTTGCACACACTGAGTTAATAATTGTGTTTTCCATCATTACTATGAATTAACCTTTAGAGCAATAAAATGCAGCCAAGGATCTATTCAGCAAAATACTAGATGACGAGTTTGAAATCCCTTTGCAGGTTGTTACAATGCCTTCCTGTAATACTACTATAATTGAGAATCTGTCATCATTGTTACTTAAGGCAAGGCAGGGTAAGGGTTTGTGTTTCCAGTCATCAAATTCAAATTCAGAGGAAATAAGTTGTGCTCAGCATCCCCATTCTTTTACAATAAAAGTTTTGGTGCTTTGGTCAGGAGAACTAGCTTGATGCATTAATGTCATCGGGTGTTGTATCTTGTATTATAAATTAATAAAAAAATCATATAAAGAATAATAACCCGAATGTTCAGAAGTCTATGGGTCCTGATGAGATGAATCCCAGAGTCCTAAGTGGGCTGATCTAATTGCCAAACAATTCTATATGAGATTTGAAAAGTCATGGAAGTCATGTGAAGTCCCTGGACACTGGAAAAGGGGAAACGTACCTACCTTTAAAAACAGTACAAAGGACGACAAGGAGAACTACTGATCTGTCAGCCTCATGTCTGTGCTTGGGAAGATCACAGAACACAACTTCGTAGAAACTCTGCTAAGGCACAGGGAGGTCATTCACAACAGCCAGCACTGCTTCACTAAGGGCAAGTCCCACCTGACCAATCTGGTGGCTTTCTATGACGGAGTAACTATAACACTGAACAAGAGAAGGGCAACAGATGTCATTTATCTGGCCTTGGATATAGTCCCCCCGAACATCCTCCTCTCTAAATTGGGGATAGATGTATTTGATTGGTGGATTTGATTAGATGGATAAGAAAGTGGTTGGATGACCGTGTCCAGAGGGTAGTGGTCAAGAGTTCAGAGTCCTAATGGACATCAGTGATAAGTGGCGTCCCTCAGGGCTTTGTACTGGACCCATCATTATTTAAGATGCTCTTTAATGACACAGATGAAGGGATTGAGTGCAGCCTCAGCAAATTTGCCAATGACACCAAGGTGAGCGGTGTGGTTGACACACCTGAAGGACGGGATGTCATCCAGAGGGACCTGGAAGCTTGAGAAGTGGGCATATGGGAATCTCATGAAATTTAACAAGACTAAGTGCAAGGTGCTGTGCCTGGGTCAGGGCAACCCCCACCAGCAATACAGGTTGGGGATGAACAGATCGGGAGCAGCCCTGCCGAGAAGGACTTGAGAGTCTGCCGGATGAGAGGCTAGACATGAACTGGCAATGTGCACTTGTAGCACAGAAAGTCAAACATGCAATGAGCTGCGTCAAAAGTAGTGTGGCCAGCAGGCTGAGGGAGGTGATTCTGCCCCTTTGCTCTGGTGAGATCCCACCTGAAGTGCTGTATCCGTCTCTAAGATCCTCAGCACAAGATAGGGACCTGTTGGAATGAGTCCAGAGGAAGGTCACCAAGATGATTAGAGAGATGGAACACTTCTCATACAAGGAAAGGCTGAGAGACTTTGAATTTTTTCAGACTGGAAATGAGAAGATCTCAGTGTGACCTAACTGCAGCCTTCCAGTACCTATGAAAGCCTACAAGAAATAGAGCCTACGAGAAAGATGAAGAGGGACTTTTTACAAGAGTATGAAGGGACAGAACAAGGGGGAATGGTTTCAAACAGAGTAGGTTCAGATTAGATATTAGGAAGAAGTTCTTTGCTATGAGGATGGTGAGGTACTGGAACAAATTGCCCAGGGAATTTTTGGACAGCCTGTCCCTGGAGGAAAGCCAGCACGGATGGAGGGCTGAGCAACCTGCTCCAGTGAAAGATGTCCCTGTCCATGGCAAGGTGGTTGGAATTAGATAATCTTTAAAGTCCTTTCCAACACAAACCATTCTATGATTCTGCTTTATCATAATTTCCCAGCATCGTGAAAATATTGGAAGGAGGCTGCCCTATAGTCTGCAATTCTAATACCACGGTAATTTCGCTACTGAATTCCCAGCCAGATAATTGCACCTTTTTTTCCTCGCCTTCTCAAAACAAATGAGTATTTCAATCACATAAAACATTTCTCCTTATGACAGCAAGACTGTTACTAGGGAACTTATTGTATTTTTACACCATTCTCCTTTCACTCCCTTCCTTTCTTTATCACGTATGCTTAGGATTCTCTCCATTACAGTCTTACAAAAGCACAAGCAACCTAAAAGTAACAAACTGCTCAAATTAACCAGCTAAAAAATTCCTGAGGAGATCTGTGAAGACAATAGTGTCTGGTGTTGCCCCCATGAGGATGTGACCACTTTATATTTTTGGCTAAGTATGACAAACTTTTCCCTCTATCCAAACTAACTCTCCCATCACCAATCTAAAGCCCTGCCCTAACACTGCTATCACTGGGGCTACTGATCACACTCTTCCTCACAGCAGCAAAAAGCCAAGTACTTTATCCTTGCCAGACCTCACAGAAGACCTCACAAATAAATAAGCAGCAGAGAAACCAAAGTTTGATAAGAAAAGTGTTAACAAAGGACATAACTGTCAAAGAGCTGTGCACAGACAAATCTATAAATTAGCATTATATCCAATGAGACTGGTGACAGCCCTAAAGCCTTAATGCCTGTTCTTTATCAGGCAAAGACAGATCCAGGTCTTTGACATCTTAAGGAAGTAAAAGTATTACTGATTTGGGTCATCAAACCAACAAGTCAGAAAGAAACAGCCAACAGCCAGCAGATCTTTTCAGCATCAGCCACATAGTACTAAGGGAGAGAACAGCTTCACAGAATCCAACTATTTCTACTTAACATCTGAATTACAAGACTGTGGTAGACAAATACTCTGTATCTTAAGAGACATTTATACTCTTTCTAATAAATAAAAGGAAAAAATCTACAAATCAGTACATTACAGCTAAGATTTAACTTGGATTCTCTGTCAAATGAAGTATATGAGAAGAGTCTCTAAATTCTGACAATCTTAAAAAAGAATTGTTTCAGTTTTAGTTTCCTACATGTTTTCCTTTGCAGTGTATTAAAAACAAAACAAACCAAATAAACCAAAAATTTAGAAGACATTTCATGGAATCTCTTCATCAGTAAAAGGATAAAGAAAAGCAGCTGAGCAATTTTTTAAATCCACATTTTAAGAGTAAATATTTATGGAAGAATGGTAATTTTGCTCCTATGATACCACAGTCACTATTCATGTGATTAAGCAATAAATGCCTTCCAGAAACTCATCCTCTATTAAACAAAATATTGGAGCAGGTCTATGTAAATAATCAAAATATATGAAACTCTTTAAATGTCAGTCACAACATGAAATATTTGTCACAACCCTATTCAAACTCTCCAGGCTTGAGGATTCAGATGATTAATTTTCAATGCTTCCTACTTTTGAGAAGTACTTTAACTTCACAGTTTCTGCAAGTTTCTTGCTAGCCTCAACTTCTCAAGACATTATAAAGCATTTATTTTCTTTTTAAAAATTACATGTGACACTCACTCATGAGCTAAAAATATCATGTTCGTTGGGCTTAAAGGAGCAGGAGACAGCACAGTAGAAAAAGGTAAAGGAAAAATACTGGAAACACTCCTTCTATGAGGTTCTTGGAATTGTATGCAGACTAATCTGGGTTTTGTTGGGCTACCCATCCAATCTCTACTGTCATTAGACCTCTTATACTTTCTTCTGGCTCCAAAGCTTACTAAGTTCATGACCTTTTCAGCAAACAAATACAAGTTTTACTAGTATTGGCATAAAACAACCCTGTTGAAAAGTTAAAAAGTATTGGAGAAAGGCTCTTGCTACGAACAGCTGAAGAACCATGCTTAGTTTCTTGGAAAATAATTCATTCCTGAGTCTTGGAGTGCATATGTAGGGACTCTCTGGGTCTTCTCCAAGTCCTAGTGCTCAGGAGAATATGAGAGCTCTAAGACTTCTAAAAGCTTCCCACGACTGTGCAGGTCAAACACACACACTGATGACAACAGAGATTATGACTGAAGAACCCTGAACTTGACAGACAGAGAGGAAGAATTGTAACACTGCTCAAGAATCAAGTTATGCATACATTTTTTAATATTTTTTTTTGTTTCACATGGAATGGATTTAAAAGCTGGGGGTTTTCCACAAATGATGTGACATTATTCAAATCACCTATTAAATTTTATGAGTGCAACTTCTACCTCAAATCATTGAAGATTTTCCAAAATGGCTTTATTAGTAAATACCACACTTAGAACTGAATTAAATGTGACTCTTGACCATTAATCGTTTTTTGGCTGACTTCTGCTTTCAAGCATCTACTCTCACAACAAGATCTATCGTTCAGCTTTAAACCAGACTACGTAACAATTCATTCTGGACAGATGTTAAAAAGTGGTATTAGCTGAAGTTTAGTATGTCTCACCACTCAAAAGCAATGCTGCATCTTTCATCCTAGTGAAGCAGAAGTAAATACATAAGTAAATATTGTCTGTTTGTGTCTTATTCATGCAGCATCTTACATTCTAAGATGGTTTTGAAATTAGTTTATAAACTGAAATATCACTGATCATTTGATAAAAGATTCAAGTTATACAATTCATACTTTTCTTATGTTTTGACATAATCCAAGCAAGAAATATATCTTTCTAAAAGAAATGTGACGCACAACCTCTCAAATTTTTATCTTTAATCATTATTCTTTTTATGAAGCAGAATATGGAGGAAGTATTCAAAAGAGATGGTAAAATATGGATTGAAAATTTGTTCATATTTAAGACACACAAGTATAAAAAAAACAAAACTAAAAACCCCCTGAATATCCAAAAGAACACTCTATCTGATTTTTAGCTTCTGATTCTAAAATCTGGTTGTACAATACCTGGACTTGCCATTACACACTCTTAATTTCCAAGACTATAATGCTGTTACATCATTTTCAACAAGTTACCCCATTAAGCACACTTTCCTTTTTTTGGTGGAGGAAAAAACAAAACCTAACCTAGTTTGGCTTAAGGAGCACTAGTCAAGTAAACTTTCTGTGCTCCAAAAATTAATATTGGTTACATCCCATACAAGAATAACAACCTCTGAGGGTCTCTCCAGGCTGCTCCTCTCAAACCACTGCTATCAGCTCATCTCCTCTGGCCTTAAGTCAACTTGTTCTCATCCAAATCCTGTATCTTCATTAAACACTGATAAAGGCACTACACAATGGAGTCAAATGCAGCTGGGTGCCATTACTGTAATGCAATCACTGTTCAAGACTGGTATACAACATACTCAACAAATTCTTAAAATTCAAATATTTCAAGCCTGTATTTAAAAAAAAACAAAGCATCTAACTTTTGTTATCAAACAGGGGATAAAATCCCATCCTTTTCAAGGAATTCAAATGACCAGAAAAAAACACTAAAACACTTGACTGCATCTTACTGAGAACACACCTGAATGCCTACAAACTGGGGCCAGCTACAATTTTAGTCTTCACTACATATCTTTCTTGTATTTGACATTTCAAACAATGTCCAAGACTATTATCAGCATTGAGTTGCATATTACTCTTTTAAACTTTTTTTTCATACATTTTTGTTTTCCCAAATTCAAAACAAAGAGCAAGTACTACAGAATTCTAGAGATAAGTTAGCAAAATCTCTGAGAAAGACTAGTAATGGCTCTGTATTTGCTAACTTACCAGATAGGATTTCTATAATAAAAGTCTATCAGTACCATGCATTAAGTGAGAGACAGCAGTAAGTCAAGACCTATCCACTTAATTAATTAATTCTACTAAAATGCAAGTGTGAAAAATACTGCCCTGGATTAGACTTCAAACATAGCTGTACTTGAACCTATCATTTGAAAAAGCCCACATTTGGTTTTCACATTACCAGTATTAGAGAACACATCGATCACCCATCATAAATTCTTCTAATCATTACAATACACAACTCTGGAGTTTAAATTGTTCCAGAATCTGCCCCTATCTACAATCAGACAGCTAAGACTATCTATTTTTAAAATTACTTAGTAGTTTTCACAATGAAAGTGCTTAGTTTATTTCTGAAGCTGTAGTTTTTCCCAAAACAAGCTGTGTCCTCTCTCTGTAGCATCACTGCTTGTCATTCCACATTATGAAATCTTATTCAAATGTAACTTGTCTGTTTGTATCTAAACAAGAAATACAATATTCATCTGGGGGGTGTGTGTGTGCGTGTGTGATTTGGAAGAGAGAGGGCAGAAATAACAACCTTCACTCGAAAAAAATTATTATCTGTTTCAAATCACAATTCTGTATTCTTTTTTGCTATCATGTATCAAATAATGTTTCTGGCAGAGCTTAAAGCCCTTCAGGTTAGTCATTCCAATGGAGCACCACCTGAATACAGGGCAGTGAGAGGATCAATTGACCAAGTCATTGAGGAGAGGTGACCTGATGAAACCCCTCAGATTGATAGTTATGAGTGAGCTTTACTGTAACAAAAATAAATACACCTTCCTCACCAGACCTGATCTGGGCTCTCTATTAACAAACATCACTCACACAGAAAGGAAGAGTTCATCCAGAGATGATTTCATTGCCTGGACAACAAATTCAAGATCAGGTCATGCTGAACAATGTAACTGATTAGCATTGCACTTGGGTAAAAATATCAACTGCTTGGTTCTTTGGGAACTACAAAGTATGGAATACATTTTCTCCATAAAGGTAATTACAAATTCCAGGAATTGAAATTAGTCCAATTACATTTCCTAAAGCACTATTTTTGAAAAGAAAGTAAAAGTATGGCACAAGCAACCTTCCTATAAGAGAAAATTTCTTGGTAGTATATCACTGCAGAACTAAAAAATAGATAATTTATAAGAATGCTCTGAAACAGGAGTAATTTTTTTAATTGTTTAAAAACCAAAGGTATGCTCCTCAATTTTGCTTCTTTCATTAAGACCAAATTCAAAGAAATTTATGTAGCTTAAATTTTAATTCCTTTCTTGCATCCTTACTTCAAAGCCAGTTCTCCAGCACAGACCCAACTGTTGGCTTAAAACAACAACAAAAAAATTTCCAATGCTTTTATCTTTGCTACTGTCTGCAAGGATTTACTCCAAACCCCCAACTAAGGACTTTATGCATGTTCAAATCTTACATCCCATCCTGCATTCATTACTTCACCCCATTAACATTCCATGCAGAGAGCCCTTTAGTAGTTTTACGAGGCAAAACCACAGAACGTCAGGTTAACAAAGCCCTGCCGAGAGCATTCCTCTCAGGAAAACTGTTCATCGGGAGTCTGTTTACATGGATTTACAATGAATTATTAGCATTATAGAACTAGAGAAAAATTAGAAAGGGTGGTAATAAAAATACATAAATTATCTCTATACCTGTAAATGACACTGAGCACATTCTTCATCACTGATATTATTTCAATGTAACATTGTTTATTAATTTAAATTTAAAACATAATTAATATACTCCACTATTTTGTCTGAGGACTTTTTGGAGTTTTTTACTTGGTTATAAGGGAAAGGCTTTATACCTTGTAGGACATGTGGACTGATGTTTTGTCATGTGTTCTGGCATAAAATTATTATTGCATTGGTACTTGAAAAGCGTTTGATGATGTGGATGACTCAAGTCTATATATATTCTTATACTCCACATACATAAAGTAATAATTAAAAAAAGCCCACTCTGGGTATGCTTTTCTTGGATCTGCCCCATCGATATTTAACATAATTAGTTGAAGAAAGATGAGGCTGGATGGGACTTTGAGCAACCTGGTCCAGTAGAAGGTGAGGTTGGAACTTGATCTTAAATGTCCCTTCCAACCAAAACCATTCTACAATACTATAAAGTAGTAGCTGTGAAACTTAAATGTGAATAACATTAATTTCATAACTTGATTATTACTAATGCAGAAACCAAACTATTGTATTCACCTATATATACCCACAATAACACAAAAGCTCAAAATTACACTTTATCATATCACCTGATCTGCCCTGTCTGTATCTTGCTGATCTAGAGGCACTCTCAGGTGCCTACAGGGCTTTAACTGAGGTCCTCTTTAATCAAAAGTTTCTTTCTACCTTGCAAAGAAACAAGAGTTCTCTGCATCTTTCAACAGGGCCATAACAATGTTTATATTCACTTTAGATTAAAAAAAAATTATAAAAGAACATAGCTCTATATGTATAAAATAAATTTCACTCTTCTAGTAGAAATGATGCTTGCAAAAAGGGAGAAATTAGATGCCACCTTTACTTAGCACTAAGAAAGGATGAAAAGAAAAATCAGAAAATTAGATGTTAAATAAAACCTATAATGGAAAAGAATACTAAAGAAATAAAGTGATATGCTTTACAGAAGATTTGCATAACTTACAGCTATTTACTTTTAAATATTTTCACTAGCTGCTACTGAAACAAGATTATAGGAATAAAGATTTTACTGAGACATGATGGAGGGATTTTTAAGCCACATAACAGTTAATGTAATAGAAGATATAACATCTCAGCAAACCTTTATATCTCTAAGTTGTCATCACTACAGTAAAACTATTGTGTGGTGGTTTAAGCACC